>BGZK01001914.1:0-94751 GCA_005406025.1 Eumeta japonica | reverse complement strand
ACGACATTTATTAAATAATGTATTTCGGAAAACTTTCTTTTTACTGGCAACATAATTTTATTTAACAGGTACATCGGCCTAGCGCATGTCACGTTTCACTCTATATTGTATTTCTTAGACTAAAATTTAGAATGATCAGATTTTCAAAACGATTCCAACACACGTTCCAGTACTAGTTATAGAACGTTTCTATTCAAACTCGCTCCGTGTGCAGCTCAACGGCAAATGGCTTCATACAATTTTCATGATAATTATCATTGTGATTCACACAAACGCTTGAGCAAAGTGAACAATAACGCTAACCGCTCACGCGCCGGTTTAAATTCGTAATGAATATTCACATGATTCAATTAAAATCAAACATGCACCCCGCTTGTTATAATAAAAGCTTATTAGCTCCGCCGCAAGCTAAACTCGTGTTTATGATTACAGAGTTCATTGTTTGTCTGAATAATTGTAAAGTTCCGTTCCGCTGACTATCGTATTTCCGGAAGTAGTTCATAGCGAATGCAAAAATTTTTGTATCCAAACAATCGATTCGTGGTTTAATAAAACTAAAGCGTGGTTGGTATATTTTCACATAGTGTTAAGGTGATTCGAAACGATTGCAAAAAGCTAACATTACGATTCTTTATTCATCAAACACCAAAGAAAATTTTCGCGACTTTTTATTTCTATGCTCATAATAAAATTGTAACAGGCCGATGTCTGTACATTATAGGTATTAAAAAAAAAAGTGAAATGGGGGGGTTTTTATTAGAGAAACAGAAGCCAAAACAACAGTTTTTATAGAATTTTGATCTGTCTATCTGTTTGTTTGTTACCGCATCACGCAAAATCAGCCGAAAGGATTTTTATGACGTTTTCACAGTTCGATAGTTCGGGATCCAACTTAACATCTAAGCCATGTTTCATCTAATTCGGTGGTAATAATAAATAATCTAATAATAATAAATAAATAAAAAAAATAGAGATACAACGTGACCTCTCCGTAGTACTGTCTTTCATACATTAAGTTTAAACAAATTTAATAAAATCGAGAATGGATACAACTGAAACCAATAAAGATATATTCGATATATTTTGGCACTTCAGAAAACTAATTGGCAAACCTAATAATTTTACCGAATTTAACAAAATTTAGAACGGAGTCAACTGAAAACTAGTAAAGTTCGAAACATCTTTTATCTTTAATTAAGGCGATGTTAATAAAAATTGCTATCGAGTTAAATGAAAGCCAATGTAAGGATATCCTATACATTTTTAGGGTTCCGTGAGAATAATGTATATAAATAATATATATGTATATATATAACTATTAAATATACTAAGATTACACTTTGAAGCTCGGAGAATTTGACAAAGTCACAAAAATCGATCGTTTGACCTCCCAACTCAATAATTTACTGTTCACAATAATTTACTGTAGCAAAAGGTTTCAGGGATACTTAATGATAAGGTTGACAGTATTTCGATTTTTTGGGTCAAAAAGCTTAAAAATAAATTTTGTAGCTGTCCGATAACTATATTTTTGAACTCGAGGAGCTCAAAACCACGTCGATAAATATCATAGCGGGAAGTTGTAGGGATAACTTGTAAAAATCAAGCATTTATCAGATTTTTTGTGAAGAGCCCACCATTATGAAATTACATAGGTGACGCTTAAGATTTTTAGAACTGGTCACTTAAAAATACATAGAAAATAAAAAAACATATAAAAATTAAGTATATTGAATTCACATGTAATTTTTTTTACAAATTCGTTGCAAAAAGAAAATTGTGGAACGTCAAAATGAATTAAATTCAAAAAAATTTTGTTTAATTTTTATTACTTATTTTTTGTCATTTAAGCCAACAGAAAGTTATAATAGACTTCAGTCGGCTTTCGTGATGGCTTCGTGATAAAACAGTGGCATTAACCTTTGCCATTGTTTTAACCGGTTCACCGAGTTTACAGACGAGTTACAGACCACGTCGGTCTGACAAATCTGGTTTACGATCTGCATGAGGGGCGTCCTTCTACGGTGACGATCGAAGACAACATCAGTGCTGTGCGGCTCGTGATAGAGACCGACAAAAGAGTGATCTACTAACAGATTCGGACAAGCATAGACATTAGTATTAGTCAAATGTACAAAGTATTTTATGTAGATTTAGCGGTTGGGAAGCTTTGTACTTGGCGGATACTTCATAATTTGACCGAGGGTCAAGAACTGTGTTAATGGATTCCGCGAAATTATGTAAAGATTTGCCGGTGATGGCTCGAATCCTGTATACGACATGGTTCCAGACGAAAAAAGCTGAATTTACGGTTACGATTCCGCAAACAAAATAGAGACTCCTTAGTGGGTGTTTCCTTTCAACGAGTTGCATACTAAAACAAAACGAGGTCAAAGCCTTGGTAAAAAGATAGTGGCGTCTTTTTTCGGAACGACAGGTCATTATGCGGTGATCGTTTTAGAAGATAAAAACACTAACTGCAGACTGGTACATAAAAATTGTTTGCCTCTTGTCTTGGAAAGAGTTTGAGAAGAACGACCTCGCAGTAGGATTCACTTTCATCATAACAACGTCTTACCGCGTATCGCAAGACACAACTGGCTATTTGAGAACATTAGGTATAGAAATACAACAGTGTTTCTCTCAGAGGCTCCATCGAATCCGGCGAGGTATTAATCTCATAAAACAATAATAGTAAATATAACTTGCTAGATTGCTCAGTTTTTGATTTTCTAAGGTCTTTCAGATTGACCTACGTATCAAGATGTATAATATACTGGCTGTCCTCTCACGGCTTCATCCATGTGGACATATAATATGTTAGTGCATTTTTATATCGACCTTACTCACTTCGAAACTCAATTACATTCCTGCTTTCTATGGTCCCAAAGAATATCTCTAATAACATACGATTTCAATGAAATAAAGACTATATATTTTATATATCATAATTTAAGTTTGTTATTTTTTATTTATAATATATAATTTAATAAAAAAAAAATAATAAGCAACCAATATGGTTCTCTCATGTCCACTGTTACGCTCTCATCAACATAATTTAAAAATAAACATAATTTGTGTATTTGTATATCCTAAACAAGACGCCGGCGTTTCCTCTCTGCTCCAACCCACCCCCCGCCCCCCCTCCGGCCCGTGTAATCGTCGTGTACTTTCCCAATCTAATGAACATTAACTTTCAAACTTTTCTTTGCGCCGGTGCCGTTTGTTGTATCGCACTCTTTTGTATTCCAAATTACAATTTTTAAATTGGTTTTGCAAAACAGACTCTTTTGTATTCTCTTGCCGAAGATCTCATCTGTGTTTATGTTGAAATATACTCATCGCATTTCTTTTAGCTTAGGCGGAAGTTACACGACTTTACCTTAATCAACAAGGTCGGCTAAAGTTGACAGTTTGTCGTGAATTGTGAATCATTGCAAAGACTTTATCGAACAATGTTTGATTATTTTGATGATGAAATTGACTGTTCACTTTAGTATGGGACTCGGAATTCGAGTCAATTTAAGTCACGATTCGACAGGCCCACTCAGATTCAAACTCGGTGGCATAATTACGGTCAACAACAAGAAAGTTGAATGAATTAGGCAACTATGCCTTTTTAAAGATAGGCTTCTTTCGATATATCTGGAGTAAAAGAAATTTGAACATGCGCACGTAAATCTATGTGGAAGTGTAAATGGCGTTTCAACAACACTATTGCCAATCTTCGTACCTCTGTTAGTAAAGATGTCGTGTAAAATTTATATTTTTTAAGTAAAAAAATATTTTAGGTGAGCCAGAACTTATTATCTTTTTTAAAAATAATTACACGTATACTATCTCATAAAATATAATGATTTAATGCAATGCTAAATTTTTAATTATGATTTTTAGTTAAGGTAAAGTTATGCTTCTTTGTCGTGTTAGACAGAAAGATGAGAGATGTCGCACTATGCGCGCGCAAACTATCTTACAAAAACGATTTGATAAAAAATATAACCCAGTAGGTTTATTTGATAAGTTTTGAAAATATATATGTGAATATGGATGGTGTTTACGAGAATTTTATTATATAACTTAATTTTTATGCCAGTATGGATTTGTAAAATATGTATTAACATAAATCATTTCGGTCAAATCGCAACAGCTATCAGAATTGGCATGGAAAGCATTATGGGAAGTAAAAATCAATATCACAATCGAAAAGCCGAAAATAAGAATGAGACGGGTTGAAATCGAGCATGGGGTCGGCATTTGAACAATAGAACATGGTTGTGACCGGAATTAGAAGCAATTTTGGAACCAGATAATAATATGGGAGCGAGCCCGGAACCAAGAATAAGCAGTAATAACTATCAATGTAAAACATGAAGGAACTCATTCAACGTCCAAGCGGGCGAAGCTGCCGATGTAAATATAACTATGTAATGATAACATGTAGTGAAACAGTAATTTTATCGATCGTATTTATTATGTTTTTTATCATGCACGAAGATGAATACCAATGATATTTTTATTTTGTAATATTGCCTTAATATACTGAAGCTGTACTAACAATATTAATAGACACAATTTCTATTTCATAAATCTTTAAATAATAGTCGATATAATACATTATTCATAAAAAATACTATTTGTCGGAAAAGAAATTTATTCTCAAGAAGAATGAACAAGAAACTAAAGAGAATGTTAATACAATATCATATTGCAATAAATGAAATGAAGGGAATAAATCAAGATAAGGGAGAAAGATCGTGCATGGAGGAAGCCCTCGTAAAACGGCAAAGAAATGTCCGCGAGTGTCAATAAATGTTATATTTGAGCAAACATTGTAATTTAAGATTCATATTATGTTTCTTATTTACACACATGGTTTCGTATTTTATTGTACGTATTGGTTTGGAAATGGAAATTTGTTTATCGGATCAAAATGTAATTGAAGGGTACACACATTTTTTAATTGGCAATACAAAGAATTTATGTAGTGCGCTATCGGTGAAAACGCACACTCATTCTTTTTTCGGTGTCTTTTCTAGAATTAAACAAATATTTCCTTGTTAATTTTATATTATATTCATTATTAAGAAGATCAGTTTCCGGGAGTGACGAGAATCAGAGGCCACTTTGGCGAGTACCCTGAATTGTATCTCGATCTGATGACCAATTCAAAATTTCATATAGTCCACTTTGTACGCTACATATGCTTAATACTAAATATATGTCTACGTTGTTTTCCATGGGGATCAGAGCCGTAACCTTAATAAGAAATGAAACCTAAATCGAAATGTATTCTATGACCAAGTCCGCGGGAGGCTCTGTAGGAAATTCGTTATTTCATAAACGTGAAAATAGCAACTACTTTGTGCTTGGAAGAATATTGTCATTATCTTGTCGAGTATTTTAATTTTTAACCAGTACCTAGAAAATATTCAGCCATGAAAGACTACTTGAGCCGAAGTAATTGCTTTCCTTAAGTATGAATGTAAAATTCATCATGAATTTAGTAAAATATTTTTCAGCACCAATATCTAGCCTCTTGGAAGAGAGCTTATTTATTTCAAGAATACCTAAGCAATTTATACTTATCTCTCGGTTTGTTTGCCTACATCAAAGATTGTTTTTTTTCGTATAAAATATCGTCTACTCTCAAAATAGAGTAAATATGTGATAATTAATTATAAAAATATGTTTAATAATAATATTTAAAAAGATTAACCTTATTAATAATGCAGCTCAGATTTATGGACAATGTAGGTATATTAAAATGTGAATATTTATCTTACTTATAAAAGAATATTAAAAAAAAGATGATTGCCTATTTTACATGTTTTGCTTGTTCAACTGAAATTCTCTTTTAACAAAAAATGAAGTATTTAATTATAAAATTGTTTATTGAACAGACAAGGCCCTTGACGTGAAAATCCAATAGTATTTTCCACATTTGACAAGGAAAAGATAACAAATAACAAATAAATTATATTGGTTTAAATTTTTCTTTTCCTGAGAAACAGAGAAGTGAATTTGTTGTTTGGTTAACTATAGAATTGTTATTTAGATGAATATAAAGTTTTATTTAAATAACTGTTAATTTTACTAAAACACGGATGTCTTAAATTATCGATCGGATAGAAACGAAATTGCTGTACTGCGATGTAACCTTATCTAGCGTTATACAAATTTCATGCGAAATTCCGATTTGAAACAAATAGATTGTCTTTTTGTACTTTTATTTTTTTCGTAACTTTCTTTCATCGAAATAGAAAAGCATAGAATTATAACATCGAACAAATTTATGTTCATCCGTGTCACACGACTCACACAAATGTAAATGAGAATATACGAGATATTTTTAAACCAAATAAATCTCTTACGAAGGACCTTATTATTATTATTTTTAGATGTAATTTCTGTTACTTTTGTCATTACTTACAAATTGTCAACGAGTACAACGATAGCGACATCGGCTCGGTGATCAAAAGCGTCGTTTTGAAACCTGTTGCACCAAGTTTGATCCTGAGGCCGAGCGAATTGACCATTGAGTTTTTAACTTAAAGCAAATGCAACCGTTCGCTCCGTGCCTCGGAGAGCACGTTAAGTTGTCGGTCCCGGAGCTCCGAGCGCACGCCGGGCCCGCGTGGGGATCAGGTCAGAGTCCCTCAATCTGAAATGAAAAGATTGTGGGAGTGTGTACCTCAATAGTCATGATAACATCTGATACAGATAACGATATAGTTGACGTCATTTCATACTCGGATACATTTTTAGGTACGATTTAGTATAATAAACCAAATAAATCACCGTGCGATTTGATATTCCATAAGCCGTTTTATTCGGCGAGTGTGGCGTCGCGAATCCGAGATTCGTCTCGCATCCGAAGCTCATAAAAAGCGCATTAATAATGTTCAGAAGAGCTTTTTAAGGTAACGTTCAAGGAGCTTAAAGAATCAATATCCGTGCAAAATTTCACTTTTACAATATTATATTAAAGCTTTGCGAGAATTTAAATAAGGACTCCATTGTGCCTGGTAGAAATTTGAATATTTTTTTAACAGATTTATTTCTTAAAAAATAAAGGATGTATAAATTAAAAAATCGATTTTATTTGAACACTCTCGTCTGTATTTTTGAGAGAAAGGAAAAAAAAAAGAGTTTTATTCAGTACAAGGTATTTCTAAAAGATTTAAATGAAATAAATTATCACCGATTCGGAAGTCCGGCAGAAGAACGGACAAAACCCTCTTAGGTCTATTTTTTTAAAAGAATATTTAAATTTATTACTTTAGTGCACAAGGTTTGCTAACATCTAAGTGTTCTTTAACACAGTAATAAAATAATAAATTCTTTTTATGAGCTAAAATTTAATATAAATTGTAAATTATTTTACTCTTTGTATTAATTTTTGATTTACACACTTGAATAAAAAAGGATACAAAGTTACTGTTATGATATCGATAAGTTAACTGTATAGACTACTACATCTGTTTGATATTATTCAGACACTTTCAGAGAGTCGTTAAATAATAGATATTATTTAGTATTAGTATCAACAAATGGACATCAATATCGATATTCGTCGTGCATCACTGAGAGAATTCATTCATAATCAGATGTAACAATATATAACACTTTACGCGCGCGTAAGAACTATATAGTGCGTAATATTCAATATTAATGAAGTCTGTTATTAGTACGTACCAAAAAAAAATGCCTTCATGTGGGTGCATATAACGAGCAATGTCTTATACAGTATATAAACGCACAGCACCGCGTCACTTGTCTCGGTAATAGAAAATGATATTCCTCTTTAATCTCTATTATTGCTTTTTGAAAAGGTAATTTGGTTCAAAAAATATAACAAATAATTTAGTACAAAAAATTAATGAAGCATTCTATGTTATCAATGCCACCTGATTGTGCGCATGTTTTGGCAACAATGCGTAACTAAATCGTATGCTTTGTCAAAGATCTTGGACTTCAACTCACAACAAAAATGCAACTTAGGTGCTAAGATTTATATTATTTACCATTTATATTACTTACTATTGGTATCGTATTCACACTGAACTTAAACTAAGTCATATCCAAATACGTATTGGCGCTAAATTAACTCATCGTTTACCTCGCATCGTGAGATTTTTCGTAATCAAAAATGTGTGTATCCGTTCACGTCACGTTTAATTCCCACTGAAGAACCGAGAGATTGACAATTAGAAGGAAGTTAGTGGCGAGGAGAACAGCAAAAGATCGCAGAAGAACACATGAACAAATTATACAGATACTTCATTAATAATAAACAAAAGTAATTTATTTTTCTGGTTAAGCTTCTTGTTACTTTTATTATGATTATTGTAAATGTGATATGATACTTTATAACTGGAAAAAGTGGCGTGGTGCTGTTCATTTACATAGTGTATGCAATTCTAATGGAACGACAGCAATTTTTAATTCAAATAACAGAATGACGTAGGGGTTTCACCTTTGAATTGGAGTTTGAATTTTTTTTTAATAAGCCCAATTTATGTTTTATTCAGATGCGGAATCGAGTTTTTAGTACTTGTACTTGATTATATATCAAACATAGAATGTGAGGCCCACGCACCTGGCGTGGGTCTAAGTTACTTTCGATTGTGATACTGGGTACTAAGTTAGCATCGAGGACGCTTAGTCCCAATGCCTTCAGTGCGCAGTTGTTATTTCTTTTCGATCATCATAAACTTGCCAGTTGTATAAAATGCATGCTAAAAAAGATGTTTTGCAGTTTTGTAAACGGCGACATTAAATCCATGAACTTCTCTACTCATTTATGTAACAAATACTAATGTAGAATATTCATAGATCACGAAGTAGCCATTCCATAGACCCACAAACGACCAGGAGATATACGAATAAACAAACGCCGCCGGGCTTACAGCACCCTTCCATTTGTGTGCGGGTGTGCGAGGGTTTGGAGGAGGGAGGAGGGTTTCAAACCCGCATCGAATCAAAAAAAAATACACATGCGAGTCAACGGGCCACTTCGACTTTATGTTTATACAGCGCTCCATTAGGCCGGCGCTGCGTGCGCGGGGCGCGTTACACCGCGCGTAAGAAAACTGTACGCGTGCGAAATATGAAAAATCACAGAATTCAGTGCTACAAAAGAGAAATTGCCGCGAAAAGGCGGCCCCGTGCAGGAACGTGGAAGATATTACGCTGTAACATATTGGACAACGTACGCGTGTGTGAGGAATATTGTCAAAAGTGGGATATAACAGGCTGAGAGTTTGTTTAATTTAATTTTTGTCATTTTCGAAGTAACAATCTAATCAAAGACGATAAGTGCATGATGTTGTATTTAAATCTTGAACTTACATTATTTCCTATATAAACCGTATCAAAATAAAGTTATCAGTAATGAAGTGAGGGTTTTAAATACTTTAGATGCTGCCTTTGCAAGTACGGCCGCGCAGAATCTGACCAGAAACACGTAGCAGAAATGAAAAATAGAAAAATGATTGTGTGTATAATGACCGGATATGAATTAATGTAATATTTTTATTCGATACTACAAACTCAAACGTACGACTCCATGTAAAATTAAAGATGTAATTCAGAAACAGGTATAAAATATTTGTAATTTTCTGTTTTAAAAAGTCTTATGTGGTTAATCCTGGATAATAAAAAAAAACATAACCAATTTTTTATTCATTTCTTGTAATACTGAACTGTTACTTAAATAATTTTTTTTTATATTAATTTTGCGATTATTGTATCTATCGAAATATATTATTTCTTCTTAATGGTAATATTCTTAATATCTTCATGATTTTCGAGTTTTATGCATGAAAAGCGAACAACTTTCATAAAGGGGAAGGTAGCAGTATTTTTTGTCAGAAAGCCATCTTCGATCGATCAATCAACTTCAAATTTTCTATTTCTAAGCTAAACATAGCCATTAGTTATACAGTATTCCGTTCAAATAGATCTCTGATTCCGTTATAGTATATTGCAACGAGAGAAGACGATGAATGAGCTAGGTTTGAATTCAGACATAGCATGAAATCAACATGAGAAGTCAAAAATCTTTATGAGAGCAAAGCCGCAGGGTACCGCTTGTATGCTATAAAATTATTCAGTTGGGATTTTATTACATCCTTCAAACGATGACGTATAAAATAGTATATCATGAATTATGCGTTGACCTTTAGGCGGAAACTAAAAAAGTTAAGCTCTAAGGACGCGCGTCATAAACCAACCAGCTCGTGCTATTGCACGGTCACTGAACGAACTTTAGGGCTGTCACTGAACTGATAGAAAATTGTTTATGAACATAATTTGTTATACGTATTGGCTATGTGTCTATAAGCTGGTGGCAAAAATTGACGTAGACGTGATTTAAAAAATGTTTAGTACTAATAAACAATCATTGCAAATGTGACAACAGTAATTTTTGATAAATATTTATTTTTTGACCCTGCATATAAACGTAAGAGAATTACGAATAAACTGCTGAAAGATTTTTTTATGGATTTCAAATGAGATTTATTTTAACTATAATAATATTATTACATATATGTTTCGAATTTGTACGCACAGGTATCATTAGAAAGATGAATTAAAATGATAGACACTGTAATCTAAATAGTTAATAGAGTTAGCCACTAAAATAAACACAATGTAGTACGTAAGATATTTTTGATATTAATAGAATTAGACTGAATTAAACTGGGAGCCGCCATCGAGTTTCTGGAGCAGAATAGACAATGGAAAAAAAAAGGATCTTCTAGCATGGTTGCAGTTGATTCACGCGATTCGAATGTAGCAGAATAAATCGAAAATGTGGATGACAAATTTAGCTTTGTACAAAACTTGGCAAGTTTATTAAAAAGCCTTCGAGTCAATAATCATTTAATAGGGTTTAAAAGGACTTTGCTTGAGGGTCTTCAAAAAATCTGCAGCTATCATAGAAATAGAAAAATACGGCGCCCCGATACGTGCTTACTACAACTCTCATAACGGATGGCTAGTATTATTGCTCATACGGGAATAATATAATTTATTATTTTTAATGATGGAGTTAATAATTACGAGAGCAACACCCTCCCCTTACCTTTTGCTGACTCCTACGCATTCCGTATAGATGGGCAACGTTGTAGATGGTACATAAATAATATAAATTGAAATTAATAGAACAAACACTGTAACACATCTTATCTTTTTTGTTGGAAGATACAAAGTTATAGCACTTAAAAAACGAAAAAAACGTTGAAGCTCGGACTGTAGGTAGAAAGAGGAATTCATCTGACATTAGGTAGTTGACTTGAGTAGAGAAAAGCCATCCCTAAGTCTTTTATATACAGATTTTCATATTTCTCAAGAACGAAACACAAGTGCGTCTAGACATTTAATTTCGTTTGTTTCGTAAGGTTTTGCGCGACTGAAGGCCCTTCGTAATTTCAGATTGCTTTAAGCGGTGGCAATATGACTTTTTTACAAAATGTCACGGTAAAAATAATCAGTCTGTTGCGGGTATGATATAAATAAAAATAAGTCTAAAATGTATTACAGCTATGACTGAAATTAGTACGTATGTCGGTTTCACGTCGTAACTATAAATTCCGTTCCAATATATCAAAATATTTTTTCCATTTCTAATAACCGTTCTATTGTGTCGTATTTCATCACTGTGAAGGTGTACTTGTAGGCATTTCAGGTAAGTGCAGTGCGTGGCGGGGGCTATTTATGACCGCTGTCACTAACGCGGTGACAGTGCCGGCGGACAGTAGTTGCCTGAAGAGTGGAAAAATTGTTTCATTTGCTTTATCTAGTTCATACCTTGTTAGTCTATTCCAATTTAATAGTTTTTTTTTTATTTATTTAAAGGTATCGCATTAATATTCCCCCTATCGCACGTTTGATTTAACACGTGAAAATTGAATGAAATAAATACTATGAAATTTATGTAATTCGTATGTGCGATTAAATCAAAGCTTCATTCATTTCATATTCAAGTAGTACATAATTTTTATTGCGACAAATATTCAACCATGTTATGTTGCTTGTTTGTACCAACAGTTCATCATGAACCAAAGGTCGTACAAAATATGATTATATGAGCGTGGACATTTTAATTAAAGCATTATTAATATTGTTAAAAAATAAAATAAAAGCATCAAAAAGCTCAAGAAAGACCCTTTCGTACAAAATATTGCTAAACACCGGCATGGACTAAATAGGCCTGAATTACTTAGACTAAATATTTGACATTTAACTTTTCAGTTTGGTAGAAAAATAATTTTCTATTTTGAGGACTTAAAGATAAAAAAATATGCTTTTAAAAATATGTTCAGCTGTAATATGGGCTGACCAATAAGTAAAAAACAAATTTTAACATAAAATATTTTGTAATGAAAAGAAATTGAAATAATTTGTTTAATTACAAATTTCATGTAAAATAATTTATTTTGATTTTCCTTTAGAAACTCCCCTGTAACCAATTTTCCCAACATTTGATATACAACGTTTCATAATGCCAATTCTCGATTATTGAGTTAGTTTTTTACTAATATATATTGTAATATTTAGACTAGGTTAGGTTAGGTGGCTCGTGGGGCGTCCGGCCCCCGTGCTCAGCTTCGTCACAGTGGGTTCGCGTTACAGTTGAAATTTAATACTAGAATTCGAGCTTGCAAAAAACAAGGGAACGAGTAGATAGTGAAAGATAAAAAGTAGACGAGGGTTACGCCCAAGAGCATAAATTGTTACAAGTAATATGATAAAAGACCGTATTGAAATTCGTAAGGAGAAATATTGAAGAACCGATCGATAAACATATTGATCTTATAGTTACTTTTTTATTTAAATAATTGAATTCCTGGACTTCATCCAAGATTCAGAAGGATCATCTTCATCAAAGGTCCTAAACGAACTTCGCCCTGAGCTACGTACCACAATATTTAAAAAGAACTATTTTTAGAAAATATAAACATATGGCACAAATTTCAACAGTTCTTTTAAAGCACTCGGGTTTTTAAGTACTTGTTTTTCTAGTTACAGGCGACTAAAGTGCTTATACCTATTCTGTCTGGGACATATAGAACAAAGTGTTACAACGTAGTTTTTCATCTAGTGTATTTCTTTATAGTAACGACTTCGAAACCCTACACTGAGCATGGTCCGTCATGCTCTTGACCAGTTTTATTTTTTGTATTAATTCGATGTCTTGTGACTGTTGTAAGAATAAACGAATTACAGGGAATTTGTAGTACAATAACAAGATCACATTTGTAATTCAATTAATTGACTGGAATTCAGAAATATTAGTATATTTTCCTTTAGGTAACATTTCACATTTTTAAGACTGAGGCAGTCGACGGATCGCATGTATCCTCCATTTTGTTTTCACCCTTTTTCAAATTACGAGTATTTATTCATTTTTTATCGACCAATCACCAACGAATGGCAATACGCATCGTGCTAGTGTTGATATTATTAAAAGTTTCGTTTCGATTTAACACTAAAATATCAATAATTCGAAAGGTTAATAAATTGTTAACTGCTCCTTTTTAAACCAAGACCAAGACCATTTTATGTATGAATATTGATAAATTTAACAATCGTCCATCCCGACAACGTGTTCGTCTCGTCACGGTGCTGGGTGTGCAATCTGACAATCAGTTAGTTGAGCAGTATGTACAAATTTAAATATAATTTACATGTCATTTTTAAATCCAAATCGGTAAAAATCAGATCAAATCTTTAAGTGAGCTGCTGCGAACGACTTTAATCTTTACGATACGAAAATTATATAATACTGAGTGATCGATTCACAAAAATTAACAATTTTACAAACAATCGATAAATAGGTATCACCAGAACTGGCGTTTTCAAGACAATCGATTACTTGAAATGACAGCAAACGGAAATTAATGATGTATATACAAATCGAGATCAATTATTGGACACCCTTGATCTCTGTACTGAGACTCGAATGAACGATAATTGGGATCTAGACTGACTCCTCAAGACAATCGATTACTTGGGACAACAGCAGGACAGTTTTTTTTTTCATCAAGTGACGAGTCGATCAATTCTCGTGCTTAATCTGTAAAAATTAAATATAATTTCTGTAAAATGCATATTGTATGGTAACCGACACAGGAGAAATGAGATTAGTTAAAAACTTATTAATAATTATTAATTAGTTTTCATCAGTACCCAAATCATATTCAACAGTCTCTAGAGTAAAGATACGAATCCATGGCATCATACAATCCGCCGCTTCTGTAGTTGGACATTCGTTTTGCGCACTTGCCATCGCTGGGACCGGTGCCATTTTGTATCGACCTCTGGATAAAATTATCATAATACGATATGGTCTGATGTATTAAGGCAAGACTTTTTAAATTTATCTATCATTGTTAGTTCAGATTTAAGTAATTTTAACGAGGTCTCTATCAGAATAAGTTTTTGCAGGCTTCCTTCCTACCCTGATCATATTTATTTTTCTACTTCATCTGTTTACTATCAATTTTATACTTGACTTCACTACGCAACTTAATATCATTATTCCCACGTGTCTCTAATGTTCTATCTCGTTCAGAAAAGGATATCTCTCACTGCTTGTCCCAGTACCAAATAATACTTCTGTTGGGGCTGTGCCAGTTGTCTTCTGACTGGTATTAATCAGTTCCCATTTAATTTTTCCTAAGTGACTGTCCCAGTTCTTTTCGCCATATTTTACCACTATAGCATTCACTGAGTTGAGAATGGTGTGGTTATATCGCTCTACATGGCCGTTAGACTTAAGGACTAGCCACGGTATTGAGGATATGTTTAACGCTTTTGTAAAACTGTTTGAACATATGCGATGTAAAAAGCTACAGCAGTTGCTTATCAACCGATTAGGATACCTAAATATATCTAATTTTTAGTGTTTCTTCCGGGTCTCATGAAACATTGTTTGGATAAATCATCTACTTTTGGATAAGTAGTGTGATGAGTGTGACCATGGTGAGTGTAACCTCTTTTCGATTAGACAAATCGACCGATGTGATCAACATGAAGTGTATGTATAAAGAGTAACTCAATTCTATAGAGTGAAGAATATCTTCACGTGTGTTAGAGTTGTTTTTCGAATAGGCGCATGCTATAAAGAAATTGACCTATTTTTTTAGAAATTTGGACATCTTAGAAAACCGTAAGTTTTTTCAATCTCTCAAGGGTCTTTTCCATTCTGAATGACTGATATCATCATGGCATATGCGACGTAGTTGCTATTTCTCCCCCTTCAGCACCGCCCATCCAATAATGTCCTTATCACCGCCAATACAGCAAAATAGTTTGTTCCCTTTTATAGTATAATTCTCTTGCAGTAGCATGCACTTTCGTGCTATCTTTGGGATCAGATTGCGCCTAAAAAACGTAGAGCAAAGTGCACTGCAGTCAGAAATAATGTTAAACTACTTACTTAAAAGGTAGACTCTAAATTTTCGAAGCGAGTTCCCAACCGCTTGGGTTTCCAGCTCATAAGACTGGAAATTTTTTCGTTAAAACGATGTTTGTCTGTTGTAATACGCTACTGGTTGAAAAGTTTGACAACCCTTCGAACGCTGCAAAAGTATACCAACAATTTCAATCCTATTCGCATCTGTGTGCAGTTCGGCAACTACAGCTGGATCTGAGTTTTCAATGTTTCAAAAGTTCCTGCTTGATTTGTACTTAACTCTCTCACAGCGTCTTTTTCAAGTACTTTACTTTTACTTTTTACTGAATGAGAAAACCACTTGTGCAAAACCTTTTGTGAATTTACGGAAATAGTTTACAACCTGAGAAATTGTCGTACATTGTGTACATTTACGGGTCGTGGGAAGTTAATGACACTTTGAATCTTCTCTTCACCTGGTATTAGTCCAGCGCTACTAATCTCGTGCCCGAGGTAATGTAATACTACAAGAAATGACACTCCGAAAGGTTAAGCGTAAGATTAGCTTCCTGAATTCTCTTCAGAATCCCTTCTAACCTATTAATACATTCCATGGCGTCTTTCCCAAATATGAATGACTAACATATGATTGCTTTGCTAAATCTAGTTGAATCCAGAATCAAATTTATCTTCTATCGGAATGCAGTAGGAGCGTTCACTAGGCCGAACCATGTGCGATTGAACGCATACTGGTCATCTGGCGTGGGGGGCGAGGTCAAATGTTTGCTTTTCTTCGAAATTGGCACTTGGTAAAAATTTGAGGTCAGATCAAGTGAAATGAAATATGCTTGACCCGTCAGGCGAGCTATCTCATCCTTTATATTAGGCATCGGATACGTCTTCTTTGTCATAATCAAACTGAGTAGATGAAAATCTACACACTCTCCCCGAATCTTTTTTTTTTGCTAAGAACTAATATTGGGGTAGCATATTCCCAGACTATACCTGTATTCAACATTTCAGTCGCTAGAGAACACAATATTGGCCTTGGCTGCTCTGACGAACGCCTTTCATTTTACACCTGCACCTACCTCCGCGGCCGGCTGTAATGCGACATGCAATATGCGATGGACGAAAAATTTGAAACGATGGAAAAAAAGTTTCACTTTTAAAATGTGAAGTTATATGAAACTATAATATTTTAAATAACAATAATACAACTAGGACCAATTTAAAAGAAACATAATTTTAATTACGAAATCAGAAACAGAAAGGTTATTTGTCGCAATTCGTCTCTGATACATTTATATCGCAAGATGTATTCCTATATATATATCTTTTATAAAAAATATTAATTACGCTAAATTATAAATGTCTCGGAGACTAAGTAACATAAAAATCTAATTGAAACTTAGAAGTACCAAATAAAACATAGTGTCTAAACACAATTCTTTTAATAACCTACCACACAATTAATATATTCAAACACACTGTTCAGATAACTAAACTATTTGTAAGTTCTTATACAAATATTAAGCTCGTGGCATCATAATAAATTCGTTAATTAAATCTGAGCAATAAAATATATCAGTACGTCTGGGCGTGTACTTACGTGTTATCACCGCTCTTATGCCGTCTCTGATGTAAGAATCATGGGAAATTTGTAGTTTAATGTATAGACTGGAGTTCAGAAACTCTAGTATATTTTTACTTTAAGCAAAATGTACATTTAACTGTTTTGTTCAAAACTAACTCAGCTGACCGACCATTTGTATCCTCCATGTTGTTTTTCCCTTTCCCAAATTGCGACTCTTCATTCTTTTATCAAACAATAATCAACAAGAGCCAATAGGCATTGTGCTAGTGTTGCCAATATCGAAAATTTCATTTCGATTCTACACTAAAATCAGAATAGTTCCAACGTTTAAGAAACTGATTCTTGGTCTATCTTAAATCAATCGGCAATAAACACCTATAAGTGAAGTGATGAATTTGCCATTATTTTTAAAATAGCGGTAAAGTTTTTATTCTATGCTTGAATATCGATAAATATAATACTGTAAATATTTTTTTATTGAAGGTGTATAATGACAGGTTCCCAAATTTTGCCAAAAGATGATACCTTTCTGTGCTGTGATGTTTATTAATAAAGATAATTAATCCGTAGTTACTTAATATACTCATTTAGGTATTTTCAGAGTCCATTGAATGTTCAAAAATAAATATGGCACTTGGCAAACATTTTTTGAATAAAGAGACATTTCATATCCGGCCTGCACTTTGTATATATCTAACAAAATAGAACAAAATCTATGGAACATTCAGTAAATAGTAAAACTTAATTTTTAAAGTATTTTTTATATAAAAGCATTATTAAGCATAATAATAAAGGTAAACTTAATCATCCCACATTAGTTTATAAGTTAAAAATGTACAAGTACTTATAAACACAGCTTTTTGTACATCCTTTTTTTTTGTTTCGTTAAAGGCGTTTTAAACTTACAATTTTCGAATGTTTCTTGAAACTTTATTAGGCTTCAATCAACATATAGTTGATGTTTACGTACGAGCCTGTCCGGCGGTCAGAAAGAGACGCAGTTATACAAACAAAAAGGGTACACTGCCATCTTCTTTTTCACTCGCAAGACTTTGTTCCTCTTTGTCCGCCAGACATACTCGCCCGTGAATATTTATTGTCATTAACACCATCTCTTTTTTTTAAATTAAGTGTTGCCTGTAACTATAAGCTATCAAATACGCTAAAATGTTAGTCAAAACATTGTAGTATTCTTAGAGTGTACTGAAAATTTCTGGAACAAGTGATAAAAAATTACTATGATTAGTCGAAAATGAATTTATTGTTTCTCAAAATATTTTCCATTAGTATAGGTGCACTTGTTCATACGAATAAACTAATTTTGATAACATTTATGCCATTCCTCCCTGGTGACCTCGGAAATATGTTTTTCAATCTCTTCGACAAGCCTCTTCTGGTGATGAGAATCGTTGACAGCGTTATTGGTTCTTAATCTTTGCGAACAATAAAACGTCACAAGGTGTCAGGTCGGATTGTATGCAGGATTGCTCATGAATTATACGTTTTTTTCTTAAAAATTTGGCCTCGTGAAAACTAGTATTGTCGTGGTGCAAGATGAATCGACGTTTACGGTTATTTTTACGGAGTTCGTCAATAAATTCCAGAAACAAATGGTCGTGTACCAATCACTATTCACGGTACGACAACCTTCCAAAGCAGAGTAATCAAGCGTCTAGTTTTATTATAAAATAAATAATAATCCGCTTAGAGGCACTTCGCTCGCGCGCCACTTTGGTTGGCTTCGGCTCATCTCGATAGACCCATACAGTCGATTGCTGTTTTGTTTTGGTGTTATAGCAACAAATCCACGTTGCTTCACCTGTTACTACGTTCAATACCCAATTTGACGCCCCTTCTTTGAAACTGGTAAGCACAGCATTGCACCAAGTTAAGTAGTTTGTTTTTTGCGCCTTAGTGAAATATTATGATATTCATCGCGAGCACAGCTTCTTCATACTCAAATATTTGTGAAAAATTGATTGTATTTAAGTCGTACTTATGCCTGAAGAAGCCCAATTCTCATGGTAGGTCACATGTCTGTCTATTTCGATGACACGGCGCACAGCATTGATGTCGTTGGTGTTCATAGCGATGTACGGGGGACCATTACAAAATTCGTCACTGAGATTGACACAACCATGTTTGAATTCTGCAAACCAGTTATAAATGTTCGTCTTCAATGGTGCTTTATCACCAAAAGCAGTTCGAAGCTAAGCGACGCTCTGTTGAGCTGTCAAATTAGGTACATTTAAAATTGAGAAAATCATGCTACAAAAATTTTCACGACTTAAGTCCAAGATGAAAACACGCAATTTTAAAAATAACGCCGCAATGTAAAAATAATTGACGGTTAGATGAAACAAGCTGTATTCTACAGTACAAGAGTTCCATTTGCGAATGTAGTAATTACTTTTTAAATCTTGCTTATGTATGTGGCTAATTCCAGAAACTTATAGTGCGCCCCACGTATTTATTAAGGTATTAATGGATTTTTTAAATTAGTTATGTACAAGGTGTACTCTGAAGTTCCGTACGTTCACGTCTCCTTTGCTTTGGGAATTCATAGTTATTATCATTTTGACAACAAGATACGTGAAAAAGTTGTTTTCCCAGAATATCTTTTGCTTTCAGTGGAACATAAGTTTCGCCATTGATAATTAAGAACAGTTTTCAAAGACTCCATAAATTTCTACATCTCTTCTTTGTTCTCGTTTATGGATCTCGATAACACCTTGGTGTTAATAACTTCGAATATGCTTTCACAGCTAAGATCTCTAACTTTGTTCTGGATACAGTGGATTTCTTCACTTGGGGTCTAAGGGTTGCATTTCAGATCGATATAATGGATATTGTTTGAAGAGACTTTACATTTGTTTAATATTGCTTGGAGTAGTTTTATCCGCTGACTGACCAGAAACTTGTTTGAATTTTGTATCTCATATGTCTTGATTATCCGATAAACACTAGTACGTCAGATATTTTTCTGAAAAAAAATGAGCAGCAGTAGTAGAAATAGTACCTATTTTATAAAACTGTATTAAATGATTTGCCGATATTCCTTGCTCTTGTAGGTAGTTTTATAAAAAGAAGGTAATAACAAAAAAAATATTGTCATCCATAAATGTTTGCACGTTCACCGTCAATGTATTTTTTTTTATTAAAATAAAATTTTATCTGACCAGTGCCTCGTAGGTAAAATTTGTCTCTTTACTTTTAGACGTTCTCTTAATTTGTTCTAATTTAAAAAAGGACTTGGTAACAGATGGTAAGAACCGAATTTAATTTTTTCTCGTCGTTTCGACATACGAACTTGATACCATTTTTCTCTACAGCGAAATTTTAAAATAACAATACCAAGTGAATATTTAACGACTGCGATAAATTATTCTTAAACACTAAATAAAATCTTGCATGTTTCCGTCAAAACGTAGATTGCCTTAATAGGGAGATCAAAAGCATCGAATGAGATGGTTATCAAAAGATTTTCTCCTCATCAATTCCATGCAAATATTGCACGAGGCATCCAATAAATATATCTGAAGGACATATTACCCCTTGAGTATCTCAATGATTTTTACGGTCTGTTTACCAAATAAAACCGCCTGCTTGTGAACGCGGAAGTTGACGAGATGAGTCAACGTTTTGCTCCTTACAAGTAAAAATTGCATTTCTAAATTAAAATGGAGTTTCTTGGAAGGAGCTCGAAGCTTATTGATGTCGTGTCCTGAATTGGGCGCGGCGGGCGGGGGCGGGGCGGGCGGGGCGCGCTCGCGCCGTGGTTCTGGCTTTTTGCCAATTTCTTTCCATTCTATGCCTTCTACTAAATAACTTTGGATTTTAAAATTAAGTTACAATAAAATCCTTTTATGCAATTAAAGGCGCTAGTCATTTTTTGGTAATTAATAACAGGAGACTATATTAATAAATATAAAGTTACGACTTTATTGTTTTATTATATTTTCAACCTTCTTAATTATCCCGTTCTAATCATGAACATAAATTATATCATCTATACTATTATATAAAGCTCTAGCGTCTGTCTGTGCATTCAATGTTTTTGTAAAATTTCATGATAGATTTCATGCTCGTAAACGGAACGGTTTCTGAAAAAAAAAACTGACAGTTGTTTCTATTTTCATCTGCTTATTCTTACTATTGAACAAAACTAGTGAACAGATTCTAAAAATTCCTTCATGAACAAGAAGCTCCTTGACTAAAATCGACTATTAACATTTCCCTCTGGCGTCATTTGCATATTTGTGCTATTGCTGTCTCTAAAAATTCTCCCATTTATAGTAAGCTACACTATCCTCGAGTAATATAACCTAAATTTAATTTCAATAGTAGCAAATGCCCGGTCCAAATCGTGACCGGTAGTGGAATCGAAACTGCAAACGTGACGAGGAGCAAAAATTTAGGCTCGAGACAGGGGGAGGTCAAGATTGAGAACGAACCCAAAATCGAGATAAAGTGTAGGACTAAAATCAGATTGGAGAGCATCATCGTGATCGGAAACAAAACCGAGATCAAAATTCAGAGCGAGAGTAGAATCGCAATCTACTAAGATCGAGACGGGTTCAAAATCAAAAGCGGAACCGCGATCGAAATAGAGAATGAGAAAAATCGACATCGACAGCAGAACATTGATTAAAACCCAGGATGGGAAGACGACCGGAATCATTAGGTTTTAAGATCGTCATCGGTTGATATGAGATGAAGTAAACCATTTCGTATCCACGCGGACGGACCCGGCGCGGAAGCTGGTATATATATATGTATCATAAAAATGTATAGTTTGAGACGTTTGAATAAGCATTTTGTTAAGATTTCATACATCCCTTAATCAAAAATAAAAAGAATGTGGCATGGTGTGTCCCAACAGTAAGATGATTTAAATATGGCATAACAACAACAACGAACGATATAAAAGTACAGGACAACGCACGAAACTTTGCCGCTCTGAATTGCCTGTGAGTAATATACTGCGCAGGTATTACGCTCCATGACCCTTCTTCCTTTTTCGCCGCGTTCCTATTTTACGCCATTGCGACGCTTTCATGACGAACTTCATAGCGGCAAAAGCGTTGTGCTTGTCACTACATTAATACTGATGCTATGTGAATCCTTCTCGTGCTGTTCTGTTACCTCCTCATATAGACTTCTTCACCTCTTCACCTCATCACGTCCGCACCGACGCTTTTAATGGTACTTTCCCACTTAGCCTTTCCAGGGATCGATGAAATGATAAGACCGAATGAAATTCCACGTCCTGTTACAACCGCGTTAGCGTCTTATTTTATGTTAGTCCCATACAGTGTTATTCTGTGTGTATATTCGAGCATACACATTTGTCTCGAGACATCGCAACAGATGCTTCAAGTATAAAATGTTGAAGGAATTATCTGGAATTTTCACTCTATTTCAACCATCTGATACGGTTGACGCACCGCTGTTGCTCAATGTTCTACGACATGTTCTACTTTGAAACGAAAAAAGTTAAGGGTTTCAATGATGGCGTTCTGTTTGCGACACAAGGTATGAACAACTCTTATTCAATATTATAACTACAAAGAATTTATTAAATAGAGCATATAATGAAAAGAATGGGAAAGTGCTACCATATATTAAAAAAACATGAATCAAGTATCATTCATCACATGTAATGGCCGCCCTTATTTTTGGATTTACTTGATTTAAAGTTATTGAAAATTAAGTATGTAAAGCTACGGATGTTCTTTATCAGGAAAACATAGGTATTGGTTTTGTAAATGTATAAATCCTCGACTTTTTTTCATAATGTTACACGAAAACAAAACAATAAATTATCTTTCGAAAGTTAAACGGGAGGAGGAAGATATGAAAAAAAAAGATAAGTGCGGAACCTTATGCACGCGGATTCGACACGCACTCGACTGATTTTTTTAAATATATTCAATCCCATTAAAACGTGACGTCGAACAAAAACCGTACTATAGATAGGGTGCCCCGTAACGCTCTCGTCCTAATTGAGTGGGCAGTGTTAATGGGCGCCCGCATACGTTAATGCAGGAAGGGTATAAATAAAAAAAGCTTTGATAGCTGCGCGTGCGGCGGAATACCAGCGAGTGTCTCATATATCAAACGGTGTTCATACGGGGTCTTAAAACGCCCGTATTATATTTTGCGTTGATTAAAGCAATATTTGTTTTCTTAAATACGCTTGGGTGAAATTTGCTTGTGAGTATTCATCGGACTTACTACGGAGCAAGTTCTTTACTATAAAAGTAAGAAGTAGACTTCATAGTGGAAATATGTTTTTTTTTAAGATTTGTAAGGGGCAAACGAACACGGGCCATCGGAAAAGTAGATGATCACTGCCGCTCATGAACACCAGCAATCCCACAGGAGTCATTTGTGCTTTACCGGCCTTTTGAATAAAAAATACGCTCTTTTATTGAAGACCATCTTGTATGTATGACTTCGAAGAAGTGTACTTTATGATTTGAATTTAATTCAATTTGATTAGGATTTGAATAAAAATACTTTGTTTCGATTTTATAAGTGAGCTATATAAAAATTATGTTAATTTTAAATTCTATATAATGTAGAACCAAAGTTCGCCAAAGAAGTTTATGAAAAAAGAAATTGAAAAAACGTCTTAAGCTCGGTGTAAACTATGACTAGTATAGTAATATAGACATAAAAATATTATTACTTATGCAAGTGTTGTGTAGGTAACATGCATATTTCACTATAATTTGTGCGTATAATAATAATGTTATATAATTTTTTTAAAGACCGGCAATGGGTCAGTGATTCTCTCAGATTGTTCTAGCTTGAGCACCCCACATTCGTTAGCCCCTCAAAAAGCTATAAGAATATAATATATGTTTAATGTGAATTATTAAATTATTTAGGATTGTGAATCTTATCCAACAATAGTTCAATGATAAAGAGAATCGATTCTTCACCTTCACACATCTTTAAGTCTTTCAAGTCAAAACTTTGATGCGATTAATATTAAGAATAAAACTTTTGGAGTTGTCAAAGCAATTTTCTTCAACTAGTTTATATATATTTACATAACCGAGCCGAGTGCACAGTCAATATTTATATAATATTTAATTTATAAAATATTTATATAATGAATTGCTTGAAATAGCGCAGTAGGTTGGGCATTAAATTTCAGTGAAGAAAAGGCAAATGACACGAGAAGTTTCACATCATAGTGGATTATTACATCATTTTTTTTTAATTTTAGGCGGTGGTATTAATGGCAAGTTGCACAAAATACCTACTTAAATAAGTTACGAAATACCGATAAAGCGGCTTCCTGACAATGAGGGCACCTTTGTTTGGGAGCGATTAAACTTCGAAAACGAAAAAGTTATGAGCCGAAGAGCCACTCGCGATTATCTTTGGCATTTCGGAGTCTCCGACCCCTGTTGACGGAGTTCTGTAACATCTGACCTTGAGGTGAATTCTTAAAGACTCACAGGCAGAAGACTACTCCATGCTGGCCAGCTGTATTCATTCAGGACTCCAAGGAATGTTGCCCAAGATAGGGGGGAATTTTAGAGGTTATCTTGTGCTGGCATATCCGTGTGCTAATACACGCCGATTGCCAAAACAGTTTTTATATGCTCTCAGTCCAACGATTTGACATCCTTTTCCTGAGGGCGCTGTTAATTTTAAGTGAATTATAAATTGATATAAATGAATAAACAATATACAAGAAATTCATGAATTGATCTATGATAATTTTAAGTGAACAAGGGAAATCTTTTCATAATAATTAATACTTCTGTAATCGATGTTTTATGCTTTTTTATTAGTAGACCATTGGCTCGTTGAATTTGATACATGATAGTTCATAGTAAACATCTTTACATCTCAGCAGACTAAAGGAAAGATATGAAATATTTATTGATGATGATTCAATATCATCTCTTAAAATTTCACATCCTAACACAATAAAATAAAGATATAAAAGTTTTGATTGTGTTTTTGCCTTAATTAAATCTATTAACTTTTGATTCTATTAAGGCTGGAAAAACCTTGCGACGACAATGTAATAATGTAAAAAGCTTACAGGAACGTCAGCAATTACAAAATATGAATATGTAATATATGTGTACGTGTCAATAAGTTTTAAATACTTTGATATGTAAAGAAACGTAAAACATCTTAACTATGCATTACCATAATTTATTTCCTGGTGTGTGCACATCATGAAAACGGAGTTGTAACAGTAACGGACAGAGCGAAAGAATGAAATACGAAAAGAATAGTACATTGTGTGGCACGGGGTGGGACGAGTCGATTTCTAAGGCGAGGGCCGGCTTCGCCCGAAGTCTGAAATCGTTTTCATCTCGTGTCCGAAACTACATTTTCCATGTAACCTGTTTTGAGGCTGCGAGCTTTAACATTATTTCTTTTATTTCTGACGGGATATTTTATTTTCTTCTCTGACGGGATTGAAAATAGAAGTGATATGATTGCAACTTCATCAGACGGGCACAGAGCGATCACTTTCGGCCCTCGGGAAGTAGACGGCCGTCCTCAGTCCGCCAGCAGTCGTTTTAGTCTGAAGTTGTCTAGTTTCGGTCGTATTTTCGATTCAGGTTATACGAAAAAGTATAAACAAATATGCACGTAATTGGTTTCTCAGAAACGACTGTAATGATTTTAATAAAATTTTGTTGTCAGATAATGTTCTGCTTTCTAATCCTGCACTTTGAGCAAAAATCAAGGTGAATTCGTAGCGTGAAATTGGAGTATCGTGTACGTTATCGCGCTCCGTGAATAATGCTATCACGCCAGTCGTATTTTTGTGATTTTTCAAGTGGCGCTTTATAACTTTCAACATGAAAACAAAATTAAAGATAACTGTAAAGTGAAAAACAGAATATACACTCATTTGCGTGTTTAAAATTAATAAATATATCTGTTAGTCTATATATTTAATTCTTTCATATAATTAATTTCTCACAAATTTCTCTTAAATTTGATGATATTAACAATACGTCATTACGACGCTTTCATGTCTAACTTAACAGCGGCAGGGTTTCGTGCGTTGTACTGTAAGTACATATTAAAAATAAGTACGAACTTATTAAAAGAAATTTGCGAAAGGAAATGTTGCCTTAAGTACTAACCTTTTTATTAAAAGTAATAATAATAGCCTATAAAAAGCAGATAAGAAATGGAAAAAGGACTCAATTATTTATTTAAACGTATAAATAAATCGTATAAATATCTCCATTAATGTTTTAATTGTTTAAGCAATTTTGTTTAATGTTTGCAAGAGTTAAGGGCATTTTATTTGAGAACATCCTGTGATCTGAGAGTCAGGAACCGTTTTATGCAGACTCCACCTTTTGCTGCAATTCCCAGAGGAATCTACCGTATTTAATGCTGTAGCACAGCAAAGTGTCTTCAAAATCACTCTAAGGGCTTAAACGTATGTAAACGACATTACAGTCGCTGCCCTTTACACAGCGGTTATATTAGCACAGAGGGGTGATTACGGTTAAGGAGGAAACAAACACCAGAGAAAGCGAAGCTAATCTACACGATATGTTGCCAAATGCAGTTGCGTGTATGTACTCAACAAATCATTTCATAAGGAGTCAAAGATCTGAAACAACTATAATTTGACTCCGGTGAATAACCGTGTGTAGTTTGGTGGCACTTTACAACAAAAAATAGATTTCGTGTCAATTATGGAAATGTTAAGAAATCTAATGATTCAAGACTTCTCCAATCGAGTTCTCTTATCAATTTTATCTATCAATAAGGAATACGAACATCATATTATAATTTCATTACATGATTAATTATGATAAGGGATACCATTACAATGTTTACACCTAATTTCGCAATTGTCCCTATTTAACAACATAAATAAGCACCTTGAAGAGATTGTCCATCACCTCATATTTATATAAATGAACATTGCTCGGATTGAATGGAGGTAACGACGATTATTTGAGCAAAAAGTCATTATTGTAAATTTGCTTAAAGTTATTATATATAAATTTAAATTTAAAACCTTTTATTGTTTCAACGCATGAAAACTTTTGGGAAATAACATGACCCACATACGAAAATTCAGGCAGTGTGCTTAGTTACGTGAGATTTAAGCTCTAAATTTTCAACGGTTGGCCGGCGGCCAGTGCTCGTTAAACCGTTTTGCTTTGATTGAATGCCGTCTGAACATGTCGGCTTTGAGCTGATATCAAAATCGCATAGAGATTACAGCGTCAGTTCTAGATTAAATTATTCATGTTCGAACTTCTTTCTGGACGTGTGAGACAAGGCGTAGCATCATCCTTACACATCGATCGAAGTCGTGAAGATTTATCTAAGAGAGATGAAATGTTATGAACATGAACTGAATGCGAGCGATTTACTGCTCGTATGTTTCGCTATGAAAATTGATGTAAATAAGAATGAAACCAAAATCAAGATTGTAATGTTTGAAAGAAGTAAAAATATTATTGAAAGTATACCCCGATCAAAAAGTAGAGCCAAAAAGCTAATGAAATCTCGTCTGCCGTTACGTATAACCAAATATTTTGTATTGATTCAATTTAGTTAAATATAGAGAAGTTTTGATCCCTAAATGGACGTAAGACAATGAAAGTTAGGTTATAGTAGATCAGACATGAAAGAGAGTCAGTATACGGGGTTGCTACCCTGTGTAGTATATGTCGTATTTGATATCCCCAAAATATATTAGATGGAATAACCACGTGAGATAAGTGTGTGGCTTACAGACCTAGTGACTGTAGCAGGATTGGACACGTCGACCTTATTTGAAAATTTGGAGAAATAAAAGCAGACGTAAGACAACTGTAGAGAGAATTTATACAATGAAAGTGTCGCTAAGATTAGACTAGACTTAGAAAAACTTATCAAATAGATGGCATATTAAGATGAATGAATTTTGAAGCGCTTAGGCTATGGATGTGTATTTATTAATTAATACGTGAAAGATTGTAGACTATGAATTTACCTTTATCTTCATTTATTTATTAATTATATGTTTGGTAGAATATTTTATGCATATAATAAAACAGTGGAATCGGGTGTGTCTGTACATTGAAGGGACAATAAGAGAAAGAGATATTAAAATTTTTGGTCTGTCTGTTCGCGCACATTTTTGAAAAACTGAACGGATTTTGATGCGGTTTTATATAGACAGATCTTGGCTTGGAGCGAAATATAGGCTTTACTTTATTTAAATTATAGAAATTTACATAGATTTACATACATTACAGAAATAAATAACAGAAAAAAAGTTATTCTCGAGGTTGTGTAGTGGAGTTGTATAAAGTATAAATAAAAATTCTTTCACATCTTGAAAACTATAGTATCCCAGAGTAATATAGCTTATATTTTATTTTGATACTAGCATTTTTTCTGGCTTTGTACGAATCGGAACCGTGAACGCTATCGGAATTGAAAGCGGGATAGGAAGCGGAATCGAGAGTCAGGACGGAGACCGAAATTGAGAATGTGACCGAGGTCGCAACCGAGTGTCAGACAGGGATCGGGACCGAGAGCGCGACCGGGACCGGAACTGAAATCGCGAACGAGATTGAGAATGATAGTAAGGTCTTTCCATATAAAAGATAAAGGAATACGTTCTAAGTCCTGGGCGAAGCCTGGGGCGGAGCTGAGTATATACTAAACGAACACATACCTTTGAAGTCTTGTTCCATCAGTTTTAGTTTATAATGAATTTTCAATTAAAACAGCTGGCTGTGACAAATCATAAACGAATTTGTTTCTAATAATCATAAATTTCAGAAGAAAATTTTTAATTGCTTGTTATTTTTAAGCGAGAGCAATGTATGGACACAGAGCATTGGACATGACAAATGAAGTACTTTGGACGGTGAATGTTTCTTATTTAGCCCGTCTTTTGCCAAAACGTCAAATGGAAGAACATGACATAAGTTTCTTATTATAATGGTGATTTGTAGTCCGCTTTATGGGAAATAAGTTATAGCCTTTCAAATCACAAACTTACTTAAATAAATTTTAAGTAATTGGACTAAAACACCCGTTAATAACTTATTTTATTTTAGTACCAATCTAATTTTGTATATTAGAGTGTAGCTATTCAAGCAACGTGTAAAATAAATACAAAAAGTTAAAACACCGGCTTAATGAATATTTTTCAGAATATGTTTATTAGAGTAAAAAATGTAATCAATCGTAAACGATTAGAATTATAATTAATCCATGCTTAATTAGAAAGCATTTAGTAGATGCTTTAATTTAATAGTGAATAATTAGGTAGTATATTATATTATTGATTGATAGTAAAATTTGAAGCTGAAAAAAAATAAAGCAGTTTCTCCTTTTGTTACACGCTTTTATTAAGGTATTTGAATTTATGTATGTACGGAATATTTGAGCGTAATTTTCACCAATTTTAGATGTCTCATAAACTTGAAAATTTTCACACTTGTCAAGGACCGATGACAACACAATAGTTTCTAATTTTTAAATTTGTCAAATAGTATTACAAAAAAGTTTAGAAAATCGAAATTTAAAAAAGAAAAATTCAAAGTAATCGAAAATTAAAAAAATTAAGTTACTTTAGACATTATAAAATTTAATAATCATGGAAAGGTTTTGAAAAAAAATTAAATTTATTAGTTTAGAAAGATTTAAAGAAAATGAGATTAAAA
Source organism: Eumeta japonica (assembly GCA_005406025.1). Classification (NCBI taxonomy): domain Eukaryota; kingdom Metazoa; phylum Arthropoda; class Insecta; order Lepidoptera; family Psychidae; genus Eumeta; species Eumeta japonica. The sequence goes on along the minus strand of BGZK01001914.1, from coordinate 65,065 downwards.
AAAGCGAAAATCGAAAATTTAAAAGAAATTTTGAATTTTGAAATTTCGTAAAATTGAAAGTAAAAAAATTGAAAAAACTTGTGTGTGTCACTACAAGCTGTACAGCGCAACATTAACTTATGTCAGGCGTTAAATTTTCATTTAATTTTAAATTCACCCAATCGAATATAAGGTCAAAAACGGGCAAGAGGGTACCTAAAATGGTCATGTCGCCTAGCCTTACCACAGGCCAACCTCATGTAGCTATGCTACAGCTGGAAGACGAACGCTGTCACTGATCTAATTTGGGCATCCATTGTACACAAAATGCAAGGCTGTACTCTAGATGATGCAATTATTTATCTGGTTATTGGTTGTCTGTTACCGGACAGGCTTATGTACTTCAAGTCGCGGAAGGTCACTAGTGGAACTCAAATAGGAGAACTTGATTGCTCAAAGTTAACAGGGAAAGTTCTATGTGTAATGATGCGTTAAATCAAATCGAAAGGTCATGTAGACCTAAATAATATAAACTTAAATTTATTACCACACGTAAGATATTCTAAAATCAAGGCTTTTGGTCATAAATACTACTGATATCGTTTGGTACTAAAAATTTAGAAAGTAAATTAAAGTTTCAAAAAACTAACACGCTTTAATAACAAATTGAACTGAAAAGTAAAAATAAATTTTACTTATGAAATTTTTGTGTTACAGCAATAGAAAGTCCAACAATCAATCGCGATTAATTAACTAGAAAAAAAATTAGAGCAAAACTTGAGTAATTGACAAAATAATTTATTTTTGTAGTAAAAAGCGTAGTATACTTTCATAATAACTTTTTATCAATAGTTACCAATAGAACACTTAATCGTATTATTTAATATCAAGCATCCCACGCTATTTTACTGTAAATTGAATTATTTTATTCGTAACTCAAGTTTGACTTTATATAGTTTAATAGTTCAAAACTTAATGACTTAAGGTTTATAATTTATTTATATTATATTTTTATAATTTATTAAAAGGTGGAAATATATTTTTAATAACTTCAATACTGTAGAAACTGTAAAAATAGTTTTAATCTAAAGGCAATAATCATCCAATAGACGTAAAAAATAGGTGCAGAGTACTGTTAAGCAAATGCAGAAACAATGACTACTCATATTTGAGTAAACAAAAGACAATTTTATACGATATTCTTGATGAAACACAATACTATCATTAAAAAAAAAACAAATATTACGGCATTTAGAAAATAAATCTTACATGGGAGTTTATTAAAATAAGAAAATATTTGATTTAAAATCAATGATGTGAATCTGACGAAATTAATAGTGCAAGTTGATGGATTTACTTAGACGTGAATATGTATTTATGGCTTATAATTTCATATCGAGAACTTAATTAAAGAGCGTCAGTGATCGCTTAGTAATATTTCGTCCCTCTATTTTTTAAATCGATGAGTTAAGTATTTTATTGCATTTGGTTGCAAATTGTCAAGTATAACATTAACGTTAAGCATTAAAACGGATTTGTGTAGTAATAAAAATATAAATATATGTGCAATGCAATATTTTATGCATGCAATTAATTACCAAGAGAAAATTTGGATTAAAACACATTTGTAGGTTATGATATAATAGCATCCGCAAAAAAATTGTAAAAATAATACAAAATAAATTTTCCATACATGCTGAGACAGAAATCACTAATATCCCAGTAATAGTAAAGGTAACAAGTGGAAAATGGAGAAAAAGGTATACTGGTCCTAAAAATACGTGCGATAGCTCATTCGATCCGGAATAATGTCTAGAAAGTGTTTATTAGCATATAAAAAATGGTAAAAGTTATAAACAGGAATGAAAGATAAAAAAGGTATTTTGTTTTTCACCGATGTCTCGTGAACTGTTAATATTTAAGAAATTATAAATAAAGATTCTTAAAAAGAAGGTAATTTCCTATAAATAACCTCTAACTCCCGGAATTGTACTTTTAATTTAACGCTAAAAATGGGCCTCCGAGTGGCATTTAAAGATAACGCTCAAAATCGAGTACGTTACACTAAATAATTTTTTTAAGGTATGAAGCATTATTTTAAAAATTTGAATAAATTATGATGTATTCAAGATATTTTAAAGAATTTATTTCTGTTAGAAATTTAACTTAAAGTAAATTTTATAATAAGTTAGGTAATTGTTAATAAATAAAATTTTCTTCAACTTTCGTTTTCGTTGTACATTAAAAAAATGTTTAAATACTTGAAATAAAATTTTTTCGCTTCGTGGAGCTCTTTTTAAATACATGTTTTCAAGATCAGGACATAAAAGTTTAAAAAAAATTAATACATTGTTTATGATAAATTTTTAACTTAAACAATATTATTTAGACTTTTAGTTTTTGTTTAAGTTAAAGTTTATTATAAACAAAGTAAGCCTTTACTTTGTTTTTTATATGTTTTGGATTTGCGGTTTAAAAAATAAAGGAGAGGACACAATTTATGCTAAGTTTGGAGCGATTGTTTCCGAAAATATTTACTTATTAAAAAAATTGCTTAAAAACCTTTAAAAAAAAGTTGTCGAAATATGTGCCACACGTTGATGTTTCCGGAGATTTTTTTTTAACTTCTGTTACATGTATGCTGTAACGGATCGGGCGCACGCGAATAGAACGCTTAACGGCCCCTTTTTGTTGCTTGCTGATCGGCTGACTATTTTGCAGGAACGGCGCTTCGCCAACGTAGATCGTTGAGGTCGTTAGTCTACAGCAGACTGTAGACTAAATGCAGTATTGTGGTAGTGCAGTAGAGTGCAGGTTTAATGCAGTATGCAGCTGCATATTTATACTATTTTCTGCACTTTCCAGATTCGTCCTTCAAAGAGTGACTATTTTTTTTTGTAGTTCTCCCCGTACGAAAGGGGTGGGGAAGGAGGAGAAAAACCCATTATAGGCCGTCCGCGCGCCAGCACGCGGGTGCGTCCAACTCGCAAGGGCTAAAAACCTTCTGAACAACTTGTTGGCAGTGGCGCGAAGCAAACGCTATGACGCCTTCATTTTAAACGCGGCCTTTCGGCATGGAGATGCCGTCGGCGCGTGACTGCCCTATGGGTGCCTTTCGAGCGGCACCTCGGCATAGGAGGTCACGTAAAGTTTACAGCACGGACTGAAACTTCAAAGGGGGATTCCGGGAGGCGCGGGAAGCGCACCGGATTGATGACCTTTAAAGGTCGTAATGATTGGGTTAATCCCTACTCCTAGTCAATAGCCATCTTATTTAACTCATTTAGTTTTTCCACCTCGACGGTGAGATCGTCGGGCGGATCTATCAGGACATTCCGTGGTCTTCTACAGAAATGATGTGGAGGAGGTGGCTCGTATGATACGGCCTAATAGCGGATTCTAATCGGGTTCGGATGGCTACTCGCTACATCGAAGAATCGCTCTGATGCGTCCTTCATAAATTTAGAAATATTGAGAATTCTAGGTCTCTGTGAAGTGTAGAGTTTTTGACGTATCATGGTGCGTCAGCTGCTCTTCTACAGAATTTATTCTGCACTATTTGCAGATCATATAATGCATCAGGCTGTGCATGAGCAAGACTGGACTCGCGTATGTCATGACCGGCCTGATACACGTGTATATCGTACGTTTATTACATAACGACATTTTACTTTTCCTACCTATCATTCCGTATAAACGGGGTAGGTAAAATACTGCTAATTTCCTAACACGAGCGATATGATCTTTAAAGAGAAGGTGCCTATCGATTGTGGTACCTAAATATTTATAATGGTGTTCCCACGGATTTGGTAGGTTTAATATACGTAAATGCGGAGTACTCGTATCTATTGGCACTGTGATAATCGATTTTCGAGAGCTTTAGTCAAAGTAAATAGATGCTGGCTTTTCGGATTGACTTCTATTCTCCAGAGTCGGAGCCATTGCGTCAGCTCATCAATGGCCCTCTGTAAACGTGGTAGAATGTTCCGGAGGCAATTTGATCTAAGAAACAGTGCAGTGTCGTCCGAGTAAAGCGCGAGTTGGACGCCTGTTTTCGGTCGCGGGATATCATTTACGTACGCGGAGCACAGCAGAGGAGAGAGCGTGGAGCCTTGAGGTACTCCAACTCTGATTGGTCTAACTGACGATTAAGTATTGTCAAGTCGCAAGATGAAGTGGCGATTACTAATATATTGGTGGATAAAAATTACTAAACGATCTGGAAGCTCTAGTTGGTAGAGCTTATGTATAAGACCTGTGCGCCATACACTTTCAAAGGCCTTGGCTAAGTCAAAGAAGACTCCACTGTCTTTCTTTTGACTTTAAACCCTCCAAAATGTATTCTACAAGACGAGGGCTTGTTGCGGGCAAGAATGGTTGGGTCTGAATCCAAATTGTTCATTTATTATAAGACCTTTACTTATGAGATGTTCGTTAAGCGAGTTTTAAGCGTTTTTCAAATAATTTTCCTAGTATGTTCAAAAGACTGATATGTCTATAACTAGCGGGGAGGTTTCCCGGTTTAAGAATTTTAATAACTACAGCTTCTTCCCAAGCTGTAGGATAGTAACAGTATTTGATGCACGCATTAAAAATTGTGACCAAGAGAGCAACGAGTGGCGCCGAAAAACACTTGAGTCCTTTACTGCTAATGGAATCCACTTCTGGGGTCTCTCTGATTTTAAAGGCTTTAATATGTTTGCTAACCTCTTCTTGAGTCATGGGATCCAGATCGTCTTCGGGTAGAAGGGAGACTCTGCGACGAACTCTCCTCTGACCACTTCCATTGTATTCTGTTCAACTGCTTTCCCCATCAAGTGTTTCCATCAGCTCTTTCCGTTTTAAGGGCTTTGGCTGATCCCCAATAAGCTTTATGACTAGGTTTAATCTCTACCATTAGGTTGCTCCAATTATCATTCCAAACCTCCTGCATGCGAGTCCTCACTTTACGTTGGAGGGCACGTGCATGGGACCTATTCTCACATATAGGGTATTTGCTCACTCGGCGCAAAGCAGCGTTTTTGCCCTTATTTGTTCTCTGACATCTCTAGGCAGCTCCTTTCGATCTGAGTTCGTCGGAACCATCCGAGAGCTGTCATCGACCACTGTCAATCGATGTCATTTGAATACTATTTAAAATCGAGGTGTCGATTTTCTCAAGCACGGTCGATACCTTCTGTCAATTTGTTATGGTTTTAACTAATATAGGGCACTCCCCAGTAAGAGAGTCTAACCTCATGAGCACGGGTCGGTGATCCGAATTGAGACACTGGAGGGGCTCAATGCAGCTCACTTTCGGAGATACCCCTTTCATGAAGGCATAAGATATCAGGCCTACGATTAACATCATTAAGGTAGTGAGTCGGAATGAGTGGAGTAATGATATTGAAATGGAGATCCTCTGTGAGAGCCACCATTTTCTATCGTTTCTGTTAAAATAATTGCATTTCCAGTTAGTACTTTTACTATTAAAGTCGCCAAAGAGAATGACGGCATCCCCTAGGGCGAAGAGTGCTTCTAAATCACCCCGGAGCAATTTTTTCTTGGGAGGTTGGAATACCGCCACTAATATCAGAATACCATGTCCCGTCATACTAAGTCTACACGCGGTAGCTTCTATATTAACTAGTGGTGGAATGTCAATCAGACAACAGTATAGTGATCCATTATAATATAACGCGGTTCCACCTTTTGGAGCGCCTATTCTGTCAGTCCGTATTTATATGTAATTGTTTATTTTGCAGGCTTTCGAATTGTATGGTTTCACAAGGGTTTCCTACACCATGATTATATTTGCTTTGTACTCCAACGCACACCTGGTAAGCTCACCTAAACTACTAATTAACCCGTTTGCGTTAAACGAAATTAGTGATATTTTTTGCGTTTATGACGTACAACTGAGTTTATTTGAAAGCGCCCGGACGCAGACATTATAAGTGTTTGAGTTTATTAATTAACTTCTGGTTTTCCAAGATAATTTTGTGGCGATCTACGCCGTGTTTAGCCCTCCTGAATTTTGCAGCTAAATCGACGACCTCGGCGCTCCTTACAACTTGGAGGATGGACATAACAGTATTAATATCCTCTCTAAGGGCGGACGCCGATCGATTGAAAATAGTCTTACGATGCAGTAATAATCGTTACCTTATATTTTGCATTTATAGAGTCAAAATTACTATAACACGACTTAAAATGATTGCCTTAATATTTTACGTATCAACAACGTCTATATGTTTTAAAAATGATGTATCTCCAAAGAATTCTCGCAATTTTAATTTACTTTCTGTGGAAAACTTTATTATTTTATCTCACATAAAGCTGTTTTTATAATAATTTTTATTTCTTCCTTTATATTACTTGGAAAAATCTCTTTTCGAAACACTTTTGCAGGCCCAATATTTTCGTAATTCTACATTACACAAACATTTCAAATGTTTATGTTCACGAATTAACGCGAAATTTTTAATATAGTCTTCGTTCATACATATCAAATTACATAGTTTTTATGAGTATTTATTATGAAACGAAACACAGTTTATCATCTCGTCTTATTTATAAATCCGAAATATTTTTCTGTGAAAATCAGAACTAGTTATGAAAAACGTATAAAAATAGCAACACGGAGATGTTCAAATAAAGTCACACTAAAATATGTAATGTAAATATTTATTTACCAACGCGATAAATATAAAAATACATTCACATAATAAAAATTAATTAGCTAATATATCTATTTATTGGTTGTAACCATTACCTTTTCTTTGATAACGTATTCAGAACTGTAAACAGGAAATAGTTTGTGAATTAGAAAAGTATTGCCTACGATTTTTAATTTTCTACAGCACATAATGTACGGCGTATCCAAATTAATCTCAAATAGATATATATAAATACACATATTTTTATTGAAAACAATTTATACACATAGACCCATTGAAAACGGACTATAAGTAGGTAAATAAATTATTTCTTTAACACAAATATTTTTAACCTCTTACATATCGACCTGAAAATACATCATTGCAATTTTTTAATAGATTCTAAATTATCTGTAAGATTTGAAACGAAAAATGTAAGGATGTGGAAAATCAGTAAGCAGATTTGATATCTCTGAAACGTAAATAAATAAACAGAGATTGCTTTGCAGGCTATATTGCCGCATCGTTCTGAAAACTTCGTACTACGAAACCAAACTAGTAAACTGATTTTATAAATTCGTTCAATATTTGATTGCTACATTATTCTTGTAGGTTCAGCTCTCAACATTTGTCCTTAGCTTTATAAATAAATTTATGTTCCTAATCCGATTTTAATAATCCTTTAGTTTATAGAAAGCTATACCTTCTCAGAGTAATGGCTTCGTCCAAGTCGGAACTATAGTAGGTAGCGGAATCGGATTTGAAAGTGGGATGAATGGGGAGCAAAATCGAGAAAGGGACCAAGATAAGAATCGAAAGCGGGAGTAGCATCGAAATTAGGAACAGGATTAGGGTCGAAAACGAATGTCGCGACGGCATCAGAACAAAAGTGGGACCGAAATCAGAATCGAAAGCAAGACGGGACTGAGTTTGACATTGATCGATAATAAAGATGTAGGGCGTTCTTTGTCTATAATGATGGAGCTGGACAATAACTATATAGGTAAAAACCTACAAGAAAGTGCAGAACAACGTCTGTCGGGCTAGCTAGCTGTAAATAAACACGATTAAAAGGCTATCGCTTTGTGAAACAAATGAAAAAATTCTTTCGAAGTTTAACCGTGCGGAACCGCCAGCAGAGGTAGTTTATTAATGTAATGATTATTAATAAGTACGTTAGGGGTTAACATATGAACATATTTCGAATAGTGGTCACTTTCAATATGAATACGTTTGGTTTGGTGACAAATTGTAAATTCAAATTATAAATGCAGTTATTGCGTAAATAGACTATAGATTATACTGAACGTTATTTTAGTTTAAAAAAAGATTTTAATTAGTCAAAAATAGTGTTTAAATTACTTTTATTTAAAAAAAAAACTCGTTTTTCATTGAAAATAAAAAGAAAAAACCCGAAGTAAAACCACTATTGTTGCACATTCTGTTCACAGACACGCTGCCGCTGCGCATTTTAACAGATGTCCAGGCGCGGGTGTTGGTAATATTTCCACTGTAAGGTTGTTGATATGCTTGAAATATCCGATTTTCGACATATCGATATTTTTAAGAATATCAATAACAGTCTTTGGTATATCGGAAAAAATCATCGGTATTTCGATATAACGGGATTATTTAAGAAAAAGTAATAGTAATGCAGCTTAAAAACGATTTACGCAGGCTATAATCCAGTGTATTTATTGAATAAATTATATTATAAATGTATAAAAATGTTAGGTCGTAGTTCTAAGGCCCACTTGCACAAATGTTCTTAAATAATTTAAGTTAAATCCAATTTAATACATCACTGTTAATAATATTTAATAACCACATCCTCATTCTTGTCAAGGAAGTTATTTGATTTTGGTAATGATAGTTATGCTACTGATATGTTATGATAGTTTTCTTCTACATTATTGATGGTGGATTTCATGATATTTGTCCTTTTTTTATGGATAGTTGGGTGTATACGTGATGGTGTTTTATGTTTAAGTAGGTTGCTAAATTAGATGTATTTCCGCTGTATTTATAATTTTTTCCGCATAAGTTGCAGGAAACATATCCTGTATCCACTTTCTTGTACGTCCAAACATTGGAAGAATTTGTTGAAAAGGCATATTTTATGTAAAGGCACTACACCATTTTTATGTAACTAAATAATATATTAAATAAATTATTAGGAACAAACACCTGATTTTTTGTTAAAAACAAAACTCTTCAAAACATTAATTTTTCATAACCTCTCGTTTTAAGTTCGCTAGCTATTAACCACAGACTAAGTAGAGGTAGAAAGAGATGGTTTGTTGTTCATCACAGAGTACGCTGACAAGTGACAAATAAGAACAATAATTATAGTAAGTAGTGGGTATCAAATATTATAGTAATTTTCATACTACAAAAATTTATTCATACCAAATATTATTGCGTTTTTAATAATAAGCAAATAAATAACCTAGTGAAAGAGGAAACACACAATATATTGGAAATAAAGTACGGAAAAGTTAATGATGTTTTATGGTTTAGAGAAATTAACGACATAAAACGAAACATAAAAACGTATTTAAAAAATATCGACCATCGGTATTTATACTTCAATATTAAACTATCAATAAATCGTCCAAAAAAAATTGGTGATCAGTAACGATATTTTGATATATCGATATTTTATCAACAGTCCTATTTTACTGTAGCAAATGCTATGCGTCATACATGGCCCGCACAGCACTGTACAACCACACGCGATATGGATTCGTGTGGCGTGCACGTGGGTGGCGTATCTGAACAGGCCGTATGACAGTGACGTCCCACTGTGTGCAGCTTGTGCGTGTGCCGCAACGGACGACTCTACCTACTATCCTTAAGAAGCGAAGTCAAACACTTGTCTTTGCGCAGCTGTCGATCGGGGGCTTTTGTCAGCAAATTGCAGTGTTTACTAGCTTTTGGTCGCGGCTCCGCCCTTCAAAACATAAAACGAATTCCCTCACCTTGTGCATCACCCTATCAAGAAGTCACCTGGTCGTTATCTCGTTCTCGCTTCTGATCTCGGTCCTGCTTTCGATGTCAACTTTTTCAATCTTGACTCCAAATGCATACCTTTTTTGATTCATGAAGATTCCGATTTTATTCTCGATTCTGGTCCCGTTTTAAATTTCGATCTCAGCACTACTTCCCATTTCGATTCCGCTTACGTTCTTGATTCTAATTTTGATCCCACACTCTATTTTGATTTTGGTCTTGTTCTCGATTTCAATTCCGGCCTTAATTTTTAATTTTATTTATCGTCCTATGTGAAATTTCGATTGTGAAACCATACACAATTATGATTTGATCGAAGGCGTAGTAAGTGATAGTAGTATCAAAAATAATTTAGGGTATGTTACTCAGGGATAGTGTTGCTTTCTATGAGTGAAAGAATTTTTTATAGCGGAAATATGAAGATGAACCAAGTTTTTTTTTAAAAGCTTCTAAGCTTCTAATTCGCGTGTATAATAGTAGCTAATTTCGTAGTAATCGAGTAAAAACACAAAATATACATAACGGTTTCGATTTTACATAAAATATTTCATTCCTCATTTCTTCCTCTTAGAGCTACTTTTCCAAAAATGATTACATGTTGCTATTTTTCATTTGTAATAAGTAGCTAAAATATGTTTTGTCGTCTATAGCTGCATCGATTCCATTTCTTTATGTAAAAATTTTAACCCTATCACCCCATTTAGGTTTATTTTTAAGAACGATGCATGTTATTTTTTAATCGTGATGATTAGCTAAAATACAAATTTTGATATAAATAATTGCAGTAGTGTCGATTTTCCATACAAAATTTCATCCCATATTTAACCCCCTTTAGTTAATATAAAAAAAAAGCTTTTCATGTATTTTTTTATTTATATGTCACTAAAATGTCTAGTTCAACATCTGCAACTGAAAAGGTTTCGATTATCCCTGCAAGGGTATTTCACCATTTTGATCTCCTTTGGGGTTGAATTTATAAAAATACTTCATTAATGCTCGTTTACTTCATAACAGAAATATCTTCACAAAATTTCAAGTCTCTAGACCCCGTCGTTTGGGCTGTACATTAATATATGTCAGTCTATTTATCTTTTTTATATATGCATATATGGATTATTTTATGAAGACTGATTGTTTCAAAATCTTTTCGAAACGAAAACTTTAGCACCGTTGTGGTTTGAAAATCGATAAAACGATACTCAAAAAGAACAAACTTGTAAGTCCACAGGATTTAGCCAGAGAAAGAATAGGTGAAGATGAGATAGAATTCTAGACCAAGAGACATGTGTGCTAGTGTGCGCCTGCGTTTTGTCATTTGTTGTAATTGAAAACATGGAGGATGAACAATAAAATGTGAAATGACTTATAAACTTGGTACCGACATTATAATTGATAAACTCCATAATTATCCTACTTTTGATATGAGGGCTGCTGTTTTTGCTTCCGGACACTTAAAATTGAAAATCCTTGGCTGAATAATACAGTTTGCTTCATGTAACTGTCAATTGTTTTACCATTGTGGCGTCATTTTGGAAATTGTATGTCTTTATCACCATGTATTAAACTGGAAAAATGTTCGTGCAATGCTTTATTACGATTTTCGGCGGGGCCTAACTCAAAAAGCATGCATCGATTAAGTCATTTCGACTTTTGGAGATGAAGCAGCACCGAAAACCACTTTGTATCACTGGTTTAGTGAGTTTAATCTCACGATTAGTGAGTGACTGTGTTTAATCGTGAGTGGTCTATGCTCACGGACTAATTTAAAAAAGGTCGCCCTAAATCAGTTGTTGTACCAAAAAATATAGATGTTGTGCGGAAACTAATAATGCAAGATCGTCATGTTACATATTGTGAGATAAAAGCGTCCCTGGACATAAGTATGACGAGCATACATAAGATATTACACGAAAATTTATTTGTAAAAAATTGTTTGCGTTGGATCCCGCATAACTTGAGCATTGATCAAAAATAGACTCGTGTCGATTGGTGCAAAAAACGATAAAATAATGCAATCATGCTGCGTCAAAAGGTGTTTATTAGATCTACACAGATGATGAATATTGGATCTATACGTATGACCCCGAAACTAAATAACAGTTAACGGTGTGGGTATTCCAAGATGAGCCGAACCCAACAAAAGTGATTCGTGCCAATAGCACTTAGAAGCAAATAGTAGCCTGTTTTTTATAAATGAACATGTGGTTATAGTGCCGCAAGACAATCGTAAAACGATTAATTCAGAGTGGTATACGACCATTTGTTTGCCAAAAGTCTTTGAAGAAATAAGAACCTACAACCTACAACGCAGAATCATTCTTCATCACGAATAATCTAGCTGTCACACGTCGGCTGAAACCATTGGTTTTAGGAAGGTCAAAATATCGAATTGACGGGTCATCCGCCGTACAGCCCCGCTTTGGCACTTAATGATTTCTATTTATTTTCAAGCGTGAAGAATAAATTATGTGGTCAACGTTTTACGAGCCGCGAAGAGACCGTTGATGCGTTCATAATGCACGTTTTGGAGATACCTCAATCAGAATGGAACAAGTGCTACATAAAATGGTTTTAGCGTATGCTAGAGTGCATCGATCGTCGTGGTGAATATTTTGAAAAGCAATAATCCCATATTAAATGGTAGATGATTGTTTCTTTTTGATATTCCGGACACATAAATAGCAGCCCTTGTACTGCTTTTGTCTCTTTGGCTGACTTTTTTTTTTAAATTTCACTTCTAATGCGTGTGAACTGCACAGTTGTTATTTCTATCTATTCCATTTCTTATTGATATTCGTTGAATGAGCTATAGTTCAAAAGCTATAATTAATTCAGTAATTCTATAAGAAACATTTGCTAGTTGCTTATTAGGTTTTGATATTAAATTAATAAATGATGGTCGTATAATGGCTCCCGAGCGGAGTGATGGTTGAGTTTGATGATCTACTATTTTTTCTTATATCTGTCATAACAGTCTTATTCCATTGCTGGACACAGGCCTCCCGAGGGAGGCGCCTCTCTGCCTCCCTGCCCTGCTGGGCCTTTATTCTCCACATCGTTAACAATGTATACGCACTGAGTGAAGCCCTCTGAATGTAATATTAATAACTAAGCGGACTTTATTCGTTTACATCTAACAACTATTTACAGCCATATAAATAGGAGACTTCTAGTGGTTTTGATGACAATGTCATTTGTGAGTTTTTTCTCTGTACTTGCGTGAATAATTTAAAAGATGGGCTTATCAATTTGATGCATCTATATATAAGTAAATGAAATTAAAAATATAAAAAAAAAACCCTGATAAGAACAATACCTTTAACAGGTAAGGAAAAAACATACTTGGACGCTTGGATCAAAATATTGTCTACAACTTATATTGAACTTAAAGGGCCAATACGCATATGTATTATTCTTTTGCTTTTCGGAGGTATTGTTTGTGTTAGGAACTTTCTGTATTTCTAATTTCATTTTATTTCATACTTTTTATACTTTATAATATCCGGAAAGAACCCAGCAAACGTCGTCCTGCCAGTCTGTATTGTATATATATGAATGAATTGAATTTTAATCACATTTTCGTACATTCATTTTTATTTTAGTTAAAGGATTAACATATTAATAATATTAATAACAATAAATTTAATTTAACATATTTTTAAATTTATTTGTAGTTGTTGCACATTACCAATGTTCGCCTTCACGCTCATTTTCAACATTCTAACATGTCGCGACAAAGCGGGTAGAACATTAAAAAAAACGTAGAAACCCTCTCCACGAAAAAATATAAAAATAAACTTGATCTATAAAAAAGAGAAGATGCACCGTCCCGCGATCAAAAACGGCCGCAGTTAACTAGTGCTAAAACAGTTTAGTTCAGTTTTATCCAGTGTAGTTTCGTCGCTTCTTCCGTTACAACGTCGAAGTGTTCTGTTAAAAAATGTAAAAATAACTCGTAAAAAGCTATGAAAATCGATGGTATTTTTTATTTTTGATAAGCAAAATTTAGTTTTATATAATAGGAGCTCAGTCATGTATTATAATGAATATTCGATGAGTATTTTGTATTTCTTCATTTAAAGTAGCATGAAAAGCCCAGGATATAGAAATAGAACTTTTATTAATTGATAGAGCAACATCGGTCTTGTATTTCTTGTATTGTCACATTATTGGGTCGCTTAACAATAGAGATTCTCAGTGTCGGACTGGTCATATAGTCGAGATGGTATTTGCCAGCCGGACCTCAGCTTGCTCGGGCCCCGATCACGCTTACCCTTAGGCATACGACCTACATGTGAAATAGTTCATTCATACCCAGAAAAAAATGAAACACAAATCGAAAATTGGTTGACCACGAGACCATCCCTGATACTTCTCGCTATTTAGCTTAGAGATAAGACTTTCTTGTACACTTTTGCGTTCGAAAATTATAATGGCGCTTTTTTGTTTTTGAACAAAGTTATTTATCTATTAATTAAATTGTGAAATCCGATGCTGTTTTTAACAAAAATAAGGTCCTTTCAAGGGTATTGCTCCATGAAAAAAGTTCAAACATATTTTGAAAAGACATTTTTTGAAATTTTAAAAGCCATTTCTTTTAAAGTAGCCGATTTAATCTGTTTTGCGGCTTTTGAGGTAGTTTTTCGTTGTATAAAATTATGGATGTATTGAAATCGACATGTCAAAAAATTGGAAAGTTAGTCTGAAAAAGCACTTTTTTGGAAATTTTCGGACTACGGCAAGTTTTTGAACGAAACACCAGTTTTGATCTGTTTTTTGTAAATTCAACGTAAGTTTTTAAGCATTAAAATTGTGTATCCCATCTATCCTTATTGAAGGCTTTTGGGGAGCCCTTAAATTCATAATACCACCCGGGCCCTACAAACTCAGCCCGACCCTCGAGACTCTGTTCTTATACTGATGGAGTCAGCTTTTTGTTTTACTAATCTTAAAATGGCCCCCAAAATGAAAACTTACGATAGATTTTAATCTATCGTGATAATAGAAATAGGTTTATCTATTGCAAAAAAATGTGTTTATTATATTTGAATTTGTTTCTTAGCAAAATATATATAAATATTATGTTCAACAAAAATATGTTAATGTCTAGTTAATCGTCATCTTATTTTATTATATAAATAATAAGAAAGGTTTTAATTAATATATTATTCATTTTAGAAATTTTCAAATTCATTCATGTATATTTTCACCAATATTATGAAATTGAACATTCATATCAATTTTAAGCTTTATTATAAAGAATAATATACTATGATTCTTTTTTATACATTCAACCGGAAAACAATAATAAAGAGTTAAAATAATATTAAACCTTTCCACCTTTGTCTTGTTTAAGAACAGAATGCGTAAATTAAAAAAATAGGACTTATTGTCTTCCAATAACAAAATGATCTTTACTAGTTTATTCGCATTTTATGCCTATTTTAGAACCTTATGTAATGACATTTCGGTTGTAATGTCAGATGATAAATAATTTTTCTTTCCTTCTTTTTCTTCGGTACTGCAAAATGGTATCGTAAAATGGAAAACAGAGACAAATTGTACAATTTAAGCCATTTTTCGCCATCGAAATAGTACGCGACTGTGCATCTCTCTTTTTTATATCTATGACACACACGCCAATTTTCATGGTGATCAGTTAAACGGTATAAAAGTTGATATGTTGCTGCGGCGACTGTAGGGAAGTAACAACAAAACGGATAGCACGAAAAAATTTTCAACAAAACATACATATACATGCCAAATTTTATGATGATCGGTCGAATGGCATATAAGTTTGTATTCTGTAACGCTACCTAGTGGCGGTTCACTAAAAAGTGTGTAGCATAAAAACCTTCTCCATGGAAAAATCTCCACGCAAATTTCCATAGTGGTCGATAGAAGATGGTATCGATCATGCAAATATTCATAATCTCCTCGTTTTTAGAACAACTTTGCCAAAGTAACTATTACAAAAATATTTCATTGAAACTATACTTAAAGATAATATAAAATAACATAGACATAACCCTACTAAATGCTCGGCCAAACTCCAACGCGATATCTTGACGGGCGACTTTATATCGCGTGCCGCGCAGTGTGCCTGGGCACGTGACGAGCTCGAATTCAGCCTCGTGCTTGGGTTGTGAGATTATTCCAAAAAATATATCTAATCATTTGACACAAGTGACACTTGATGTAATCAGTGATGTATTTTAGTCGCCAATGGTATTACATTATTCTCTAATTTTCTACATGTGTTCCACTCACTTCTTAAACAAACAAGGCAACTAAGACAAATTATCGATACCCATCACGCAATATTACTTGTGAACAGGTTGTTGATTATCCGAGTAAGTTTCCTGTAAAGTTTGTAAAATTCTATAAAATAAATCATGTTTGCATATTCGATGGTAATGAAAGGCATTGTTATTAAATAATTAAATATTAATCACACACAATCTTTTCAATCAAAGGCTGATAACCTTCAAAGAGCTGAACATATTTTATCGCATCATAGTTAAGAACACTCTCGATCAAATCATCTTTAAGATAATAATACTAAATCAAAATTGGTTTAGACGTTTGGGAGCTCCGATGTGACAGACAGACACAGAAATACACAGAAACACGGATACATAGATAGACATGTCGAATTTATAACAACCTTTTGTTTGCATTGAGGAGTAAAAATGGGACGAGTAACGAATAAAGTTTACTATTAATACTACTTGATAACACATCATATTATTTTAGAAAATTGCACAAATAATGACGATCTTTTTATAGAAAGTCAAAGTTATGTTGAAAATGTTTTTAATTTTCTATAACAAGATCCCGATGATGATTATGTTCATCGATTGTTGATTAAGTATAAGCCGTTGACCGTGTGTTTGTGACCAAATTCATACCGATTTAGTTCTAGATCTGAAAATTTTTTGGCAAAACAGTAGTAAAACTGTGGTTATAGCTATTTCTCTTTTCTCTTCTCCCGCCATTTATACCGTCTTAGTATTTAGCAGGTATTAGTGTAACCGAATCCTTTTAATTTAGTAAATTTTTTAACTCTTTTAGCTAATAACTTAAATATATACCTACGAATTTGTGAGCTAACAGATTAACGAGATTTAGAATATTGTCAGACTTTAAGCTATAAACTATCTTTAGCTCGACATAATATGACTTTGGTAACTTTTCAAAGAAACATTTGCTACATCAATCACGTCCTATATAAAGTGATGATATTTTGTATTTTATGTAGCAAAAATGTTGCATAATATACCTAAATACGCCTAAGATTGATAGAAGACTACGCCGGCCGACAGAGTGCATTGTAAACTTTTCAACTTGTCTTCACAGTATCCATACGATTCAAGTCCAAATCCAACACTTTTAGTATCAAAACTAAAACGTGAGTATTTTGGTTGGGGTTGACGCATACAAATATTGAACTCATGATGACGTGTATCCATGAGAGACACTGCATATTTATAAATTATATGGTAATTAGATTATATGCTGGTGTGGTGATTGTAGCGAATTGTGGACACAAACATTATTGCACATGCGTTAAACACATTACCATCTTTATTAAAATCGTGTAAGTAATGCTTATTATTATTTCTTCTGTAAACATTTAAATACCTTTGTTAGTTGACTCTCACTCCGAATGCAAGTATAGTGTTTAGGACTTAAAGTGGTGATACACAGTATGGCGATGCAAAATCAAAAGAGCCCTAGCGCTCGTTCCGTTTACGGGTGATAGAACGTGTCACGTTAATATTTTTGGGTGATTTTTTATGATACCTAAAGTTTCCATAGAAACACTTATAAATTACCGACGAATGAGGGTAGGGTGTATTAAAATATTCGGAAAGATCATGTACATATGAACCATTGCTTGTTTCGTTTACAGATATTGATTTTATTATTTCTTATTCCTGTTTTTTGTTAGAATATCTATTAAAATCACTTATAAGATTTGAAATATATGAAGTAATCAGAACAAACTTTATTTTAGAGTAGAAAAAATATAAACCGAAATATACGATATTAAAATAAAACTGTTATAGTACTCGTTGTAATTGAACGGACACAGTATGAGAAAAAAATTGGTTAATATTTGTTAATGCATATCAGTAGCTCAGTTGTCGTAGGCGTGGTAATGGCACGGGGTAGGAAAAAATACGCACCGCTTGGGCACCCAAACGCACACGTACTTCTATTACAAGAAATATGTGTCTGTGTAAAGTACCTTCAATAGAGTGTGTTTGATCCAAATGTGTGAAAATGATGTCTCTTAAATCAACATTTAACAATATTTTAATCTTGTCGTAGTAAAGTTTTCAATAGTGTAGTGTTGGAATGATAAACAATATTACTAATAACTACGCCGATACCGGTGCTTAAGTACGTATCAGCTTAGATCAGCGTTTAGGTACACGCAAAGGCAAATCTCTTCTTAAGTCGATTTGAAACCGATTTCAAAAATAAATATGATATCGAGATCATGTTTGAGATTAGTTTTATTAGTCGATCTGAATATATGGGCGAGATAAGCAGATCAACGAACGACCCGTATCTTAGGCGCGAGCGGCGGCGTGTGCGTGTCTCGTGCCCGCGCGCCGGCGGTCGTCGTTTTCAAATCACTCGACTGGGAGTGCGCGGGCGTCTCCATTTCCGCGAGCATGTAAGCTCGTAAATAAGATCGCGCCCCTGAACACGTAGGCGGCGCGCTCGGCCGGCGCGAGGGCTCTTCGGCAGGGCGGAAAATTGCCTCCGATTTTGTGCGCGTACCCGCGGACGCGCCCCGTGTCCCGCGCCCCGCCGGCCGGGCCCGTGCCCCGGCTTCCTTATCAAATATTCATGTTTAATAACCTTACGTCACGGATTATTGTGCGTGTATCGCTATAGATGTAATCTGTTTCACGAGTAACTGCGGTTTCTTTAAATTAAATCCGGCACGTCGCAATGCATTCACAATGCGTTTCTGATTGGGGTGTTTGTATGATTTATTGAAGAAATGTTTTTAAAATGGCTTTTAATCATAACGGACAGCCGGTAATCATAGACTGCAGCACACGGGCCTATTCCGAGGCACGCTTTTGTTCTTATGCTTGTCGGTCAGGGCGGGGAACCGATCACGTCGAGACATGTTCTTAACACTGGATATTATTTTATCGAATCAAATTCAATTTACTTGCCTTCAAAAATCTAAATAATTATATTATTTATATTAATAAATTGTCGATTAGGTTACTTAATTTTCTAGTATTAGTAAGTTTAAGTTTCGAGCATTAGAAAACCTTGTAAACAATGGCATGCGTTCACTTATGAGATTATATTATAATCGTTTATTCTACAAAACTTGAAAATGATAATCTACATTACAAAATAATGTTTGGCTGCCTTCCTATTGAAAGCGAAGGTTTTTGTAATTACAAATATACTGAGAGATGATAGACACTTGTGACCTAGTCCATTTTAAAAAAGTCTCGTAACATATTATTACTACGTATAAGAAATTGAACGATACGTATTCGAAAATTCTGTGTTTATATGAATATAACATTTACTCAAATATCATGCCATTTACTAATTCGTTCTTTAAATTATACCCAGCGGATCCTGCAGCCTAGCGGTAAGTAGCATAAGGCGCGTGTTCCGCTGCGCGGCGCGGCGCTGCGCTAACGACGCCCTTGTAGATTTCCGTTCGAATATATCATTATACTTTCTGAGCGTGCGCCGGTAATAAAGACATTAAACTGACGAACTAAGTTACGTGTGAAGATGACGTGACACGCCTAACGTTCGAAACGGGCCCATTAATCATGCGCCGGGCGCCGCCCGTCCCCGCCGCGCCCCCCGCCGCAGCCCCTCGACTTAACCCTCGCCTACTCTAAAATATTAACACTTTTACCGGTTTAATAGCCTAACTTCCGTAATTTACTTGTTTATGTTTAATAACGCATCTCTGTGTAAAGGCGACGCGCCTTGTGTTTCATAATAATTAAACTCTGTCAAGTTTTCAATTCCAACTAATTGCGTTAATCTTAATTTTTATTTCTCATTTGTAGCATAACTTATACGTGGTGGCGTACTATAAGTATTATGGAATTGGCCACTTACATAAACAATATTAAAAAAGTAATAAATATATGTGAAAATGGAACTCTTTGGCTGTAAAAACAGTTTGTTTAATGAGTCAATTGTTTTTACATTGTGGTGCCATTTCGAGAATCGCGTGTCTTCATCATATGGATTTAAGTCGTGAAAATCTTCGTAGTATGAATTTCTACGATTTTAAGTGTAATTTGACTGCTTAGCAGACCCTCGCTCGGCTTCTAACTGCTTTTGGGATGAAGCATCATGCAAGACGACCATACTACAATATATGCTAAGTGACAATTTTTTTGATAATAACATAATATTGTTCTAATAATTAAACTTTATACACTAACATGTATATAAGTACATCAAATAAATTTTCTTTCTTTCTTCTTCTTCCTTTCTTCTATTTATAACTGGCTTGCAGAATTCACGCGTGGTCGTGTCAATTTCATTGACGAGTCCAGCCTTGTGAACAACAAAAATATCGATGCTATGCGCCGTATGTTCGAAACAAACAGGCATGTGACCGACTGTGAGATTCGGGCATTCTTAGACATAAACATGAATCAAATACAATAAGTCCTAAACAAATATTAGGATGTGAAAAGCTGTGCTCGCGGTGGATTCTATGCAATTTGACTAAGGTTCAAAAAACCATGGCATTTGGTGCAATGCCATGCTTATCAGATTCAAGGAAGGAGCGTCATATTTGGTGTTGAACATAGTAACAGATGATGAAATATAGATTTATTGCTCGACCCTAAAACAAAACAGCAATCGACCGTATGGGTCTATCGAGATGAGCCGAAACCAATTAAAGACGTGTGCGGAGAATGCGGAAAAGCGGATGATTGTCTTTTTTTTTTGATAAAACTGGATACGAGGTTATTGTTACTTTGGAGAATTGTCGTACCATTAATAGTCATTGGTACACGACCATTTGTTTGCTAGAAGTTATAGACAAACTCCGTAAAAATAACCGTAATCGTCATATCATATAGAACCACGACAATGCCAGTTCTCACACGGCCAAACAGAAAAATAAATCTTTGAAGGAAAAAAACGTGGAACTTATGAGAAATCCTGCATATAGTCCAAACCTGTTACCACGAGAATTTCTTACTTTTGCAGTAATTAAGAACCAATTACGCGGTGAACGATTTTCATCCCCAGAAGATGGCGTCGAAGAGTATGAGAAACATGTTTCCGAGGTCAGCAAGGAGGAGTGGTATAAGTGTTTTTGAAAACGGTTTATTCGTATAAAAAGTGTATCCACGCTAACGGAGAATATTTTGAGAAACAATAAATTAATTTTTGACCCCATTCATAGTAATTTTTTCTCGTTCATATCAGAAATTTTCAGTGCGCCCTATATGTATTTTCACATGTTTTTGCATGTGAGGATACAGTGGTAGAAGACAATGTTATTATAATTGAGTATACGAATGATGAAAGAAATTATGAAAGCAACGGATATGTAGTGTTGAACCTGCTTTTTAAAAGCATTATATTCTCTCATTTATATTTCCTCAGTGTTTTTGCAAGCTGTATACGAACATTATTATTGACATGGTTGTGTATGAAACTCTGAAAATAAGGTCTGGGACGTACAAGCGGAATTCTGAACGTCGTACGCATATTTCAGATCAAATTTTGTCCCTGCGAAATATCACTGAAAAATTTTTGCCCAACAACCAAAACATTTTCTATACTTCCATAAATTTAAGAAAAGTTTATGATGTAGCGAAAAAAATGATCTGTGGAAAAGCCTTTCAATAGATTTTCTGATAGATTTTGTAAGGATTCTTTCAATAGAATTGATAAGGGCAATGCAATGTCTATACACAGACTTTAACGCTCGCATCCATAAAAAACGGGATAAACACTGATTCGTTTTAGAAGGTAGAGATGTGAGACAGGGACGTGCTGCATCACCGTGGCTATTCAATTTATTGATGGATAGCTCTTCTTCTGACTTGAAAAAGTATGAGCGTGAGTTGAAAATGAGTGAGATATATGTCCAATACTTCGTATGCGGCGACGAACAACTAATCCTTGTGTTTCTTTCTTGTCCTTGAGCGGTTGGTTTTCGTGTTGTAGCAATGGTAATTAAAATAAACAATTTAATTAAGAACAGAGATATAAAAGTAAATGTTAGCATGACCAAGGTCCATTATATTTGATAGAAGTAAAAGATTGACTGAATGATGTTTATAGAAGAAGAAAGTGTTGAATAATGAAGGAGTTTATCTACGTGGGTAGTTTGTTGATAAATAACGACAAATGTGACAAGGATATAGAAAAAAGAGTAAACGAGAGAAGTGAATGGAACCTTGCCTGCTGTTTTGAATTATAAAGGTGTTTCATGAGAAGGGAGTTTGGCTTGCCAAAAAGGGAGTTTTCGTTTCTACGTTTATGTATGGCAGTAAAAGTTGTATATGGCAGAAAAATATGAAAGTGAAATCAATGCAATGGAGATACGATCCTTGTATTGTATGTGTGGAGTACCATTGAAAAATAGATATCGAAATAAGGATGTCAGAGAAGGGTGTGATTTGAAAGAACATGGAATGATTGTATAAAAAAGGTATCTTGCGGTGGTTTTCCCATTTGGAATTCTCTCCAGAATTACTTTCATTAATTCTTTAATGAAAAAATACTGAGAAAATGCGAATACGCGTGACGGAAGAGTCGGCAGGGGTTGCTTGAAAAATCTTGAGAATATCAATTAGTTTGTTGGGTTTAGAAGAAATGAACTATTTTATCGTACTATGAGGTTACAGCCACGTCTGAGAGGCGCCACTGTGCGACGGTGAAATACGGTGATGTTTTATGGCTGCTTCTTCTGAGATCGACGATCTTACCACATGGTACTAAGCGGATATTGTATTAAGCTGCCCCGTCCCGACAGGGCCAGTTTCCACGGGGAACGGGGAAAAATATACCATAACGTAACATATTGATTTTGTATATCTGTTTAGTTAACTAATCCCGTCGTTGATGATAAAGGAATTCTGGTGACACTATTGCATTATTATGTTGCTTAGAAATATGTGAAGTTAAAGCCATTGTCTAATACGATATTAATGGTATTTGATATTTAGGTAAAATGTTTGCGAATTTATATATGTTTTTCAATGAGTTAAAGAGTTTGGAAAATTTATGTTGATGTTATTTATTAAAAAATGAACAGATTATCAAAAACACAAGATTATCAAGAACAATTAATATAAATAAATCTTTGGTACAACTTTTGTTAATGCTTGTGTAAGAAAAGAACAAGGTTATAATCACAGTTTCAGTGCGATTCAAATTTAACTCATATTTAATAATAAACCAGTTGGAACCACTTGGAGTCGCTGGCGCACAATCGTTATAATAAATGATTGAGATTAAGAGCAAGATCGGATTCGCTATTGGGTTTAGGAAGGAGATCGGAAAATTGATCAATATTGGGATTAAGAGAGGATTGGAATTGTACATGAGAAAGTGATTGGGATAAAATCGAGACTGGGACCTGGATTTGAAATACGGTTGAAAAAGAGATAACTGTACATAAAATGTGAAGGAATTTATTTTCTGTCCGTCGGTGCAAAGTTGCAGGTGCAAGTTACTGTTACAGCACAAGACAAACATTTATATATTTGATTGAAAAATAATGTTTGTCTTGAATTTGGCAGTCTCTATGTATTGTATATTTACAAAAAAAAGTATACATGTAGTTGTTACGGACAACTGCGTTCTTAGTGATAATATGTAAATAAATGTATTATTTTTATTTATAAAAACGGACTAAGGTTAATAATTATTTTGTATTTGTTAATTAAATAATTTGAATAGTTGTCTCTTTATTGCCTGCGTGGAAATAGTTGTTAGGAATCATTTATTGTATAATATTCGTCTATTTTGCCTGTTTGTATATATATCTATCGTGTTTTTTAGTAGAATATTTCTTGTCTTCCTTATTTTATTGTGTTTTGACGTATTCAATAATGAATAAGAAATTATTGTGATGCGAATATGAGTTGCATATAAAATTGTGCTTTGACGGAGGAGACCAATCAGAGGCCGAGAACCTCGGCGGTCTACGATACTCGATACTTGGTACAGCGATTCTCGGTACGACAGCGAATCGGTGTACCGAGTGCATTTGGCGCTTATGCGTGAAATATGTGAAGTGCATGGCTACGCTCCCTCGATTGTAATGCGTGCAGCTCATATGTGCAGGCGGATGTGCCATCTATATATTGCAGCGGAACTGGTGGATCCGTCGCAGTTGTACAATGACCGCCACTTATGAAACTCGTGCTGCGATAAACACGTCTGAACATCGAGACGCTGTTTATCACTTTGCCCACACGCCGCAAGAACCCGTACTCTGAGGCGACTGTAAAGGAAATCCGGGCGGGCACGCAGCGGTGCTGAAATCGCCGTTACAGTAGTATATCAACTATCTGACACCCACAGTACAAGTATAGCTGCTCAGTTCGGGACCAGATGGTGCCGTGTATATGTCCGAAGATATTATTAAAAAAAAATTTTCTTACGTATTAAAACTCTAAGTAACACATCGTTAGTTTCTCGCGGAATAATTACCAGTGCCTGGCTTAATACTGCCATTTATTAAGTGAAAAGAAGTAAAATTCGAGTGCGTTTGAAAATTCGTAATTACTGCACTAAATGGCGGTACTTGTTATTCTTAGTTACGACTTCTTTTAGTAATAAAAACACAAAGCTAAACCTTCTAAAACAGTCGGTAAATCAAAACAATACAAAAATATTTACTTTTAAATAAATCTAAGTAAATTTTGAACTAAATGAAACAATCGGTCAATGACATCAAAAATCATGAATACACAAATAAATTTGTAAACTATATCACATTAAATGCCATTTATTTTACACAGTTAATAATAAAATCTCATAGGTGTTTTTTTGCAAAGTTAAGAAATATAATTTTATTTAAAAGGAATACTGTCAATCATTAGTCTAACATAAATAAAATTGAAATGCTGTTCTTTGGTTAACATCATCACTTGATGATGGCTAGATCAATTTGCTTAATTTTTTTTCTAAATATTCTTGATAGATCGAATAAGGTTATTGGAGAAGAAAAATTGAAAAAGTTGCCCGGATTATACGAAGATATTGAAAATAACGATTAATCTTTTTCCTATAGAATTTCTGTATGAACTCAAGACCCTGTTTCGAACGATGGATATGCTTAATTTTTTTTTATTTTGTTCGTTAGGGCCATAGGGTTGAAATTAAATATTTCTAGAAATATTTTCAGGAAAAAAAGGGACTATTACAAAGGATTGATTGATTGATAAAAATAGTTCGATATGACGGATTGAAAGCGAGATCGGATTGTAATCAGGAGTGGACCAGGGGTGGGAGTCGAGAGTAGAATCAACATCGCAATTGAAAGTTGGAGTGAGATCGGTATCGGAATCTAGAACGGGACAGAAATCGGAGCCCATACTGGAATCGGAGTTGAAATCGAGAGCAGGATGGAGATCATGATTGAATCTAAACAGATTGCATAATACAAAAGTTTAAAAAAAATCTACGTCCACGCGAACGCACGTAAAGTCGCGGGTGAAAGCTAGTTTTTTAATATGTAAATATATGTAATATCTAAAAAGTTTATAATATCTACACTTGATGGCACTCTTTGTCATTCTTAGTTATTACAATTTATTTAGTTATGTTTGTTACAAAACCTGGCTAGACTTTCCATGACAGTCGGAAATGAAAGTTGATATACACCAATTACCTAAGGACTAATATAATTACATACATGATACCGCAAAATAAATAAACTTTAATTCTAAACTAACTTCGCGGTGATTTACGTCGGCGTACGCCACTTCTACAAGCTTATCATTTGAAACAACTTTACGGTGTCTTATATCGGCTTGTGCAACTTTCGTAACTTAATTAAATACATTCTGATCTTTTCACCCTGACATATCCAAATAAGTATAACTTTAAAAATGTTGCGACATATTCTGCGTCATAATCTGTGTTAGGAAATCGACATAAGCAGGGCAAATGTTCAAACCTTACCTATGACGAAAATACGTCCTGAACTCACGTATCACGATTGTGACTTGATTTGGTCGCTGACGGTTTCGATAAGGATACTTGGCGTAACTTAGATTAGTAGACAAGTCCTGGAACTGTATACAGCTGTAGCGCACGCTTCGCGTACGGCGCGACGTCCGCTGGCGCAGCAATGTAGAGACCCCAGTGAATCATTTCATGATTCCAGACATCCTACAATCGCACACACTGCATTTACTTACATAATCTAAAGTTTCAGAACACAATTAATCAATTTATATAGCAAAAAAAAACGCGAGCACTAGATATATAACGTATAACAATTCAAGCGAAAGATTGAATATGATTTATTTATTTTTCATTTATAAGATTTTTAAGGGGCAAAGAATATCCAAGCTTTTAGAGAGTCTGAGATTAGTGCCGCCTATTACACAACAATTCAAAGAAACAAAACATAAATTTTGATCGACCCGACTACCAGAGACAAATATATTGCTATAGTCCCGGAAACCAGCAGCAGACACGGGATATCGGGACATACTCGTAATGCTGTACGACCTATTTTAAATAATTTGTTTATGTTGATGTATGTTATGTTATGGTAAAATTTCGATGAGAACCATAGTCTGAAAATTGTCAAGAACGGGCACTATCTAGTTAATATGTTAGAATACGCTAAAAATGCAAATTTACACGCCTCATAATAGTCATTTAAAAACAGAAAAATGGTAAATACAAAAAAAAATCAATTCCGATTCGAGCGAAAGGAATATGACGCGTGCGCAGTAGACTGTGTGAAAAGTGCAAATTTGCACCCCTCATAATGCACATTTAATTTAAAAATGCTAAATACAAAAAAAAATCGATTCCGATTCGAACGAGAGGAATACGACACGTAGACTGTATTACAAATCAACTAACTAATAATGTCCATCCGCGGACTAAAGCTATACTTTATTTACTCATAGATATAGAAGTGCACCATCTGAAACGCTCCGCAGTATGCGTGCAATATATGAAATTCGAGTCGTTTTAGTTTTTTATTAATATCCATTACGCGATATTCAATTAAACAGCCACTTATATCAAATTCTTATATCAAAATTAGAGAAGTAAATCTACAGTGAATAAAAAATGATACACGAACGTTCATAGATTTTCCTCTCAATAAGGTTTTTCTTTATATAATGCGCAATAAATATTAATTTGTAGTTATAAATATGTTAAAAGAATAATTTTTCTACATATCAGTATACTCATATTAAAGTATGTGTCATTTGCATTTATAAGAGGCAATCAAATTTAGAGACAGCACTTGTTTTGGCAAGTTGAGAGTAATTAATACATTGGCTCAAACGCTTCGCCTTATGAACGTGCAATACCATTATTATAATAATTGAGTTGGACTCCGAAAGATAATATTATTGTAACGATCATTAAACGATTTCGAATCGTTGTGTCGAAATTAAAGAGAATTTCTCGCTTCATTCGATTAATTTTTCGGATCTAATGTATTAACGGTGCCTTTTAATAAAATCCGGTTTTTACGGTAACATTAAATTAAAGTCTCTGTTGGAAAATTAAGGCTGTATTAGCGGCGGGATAAAAGGGATTATTAAGAAGGGTTTACCGAAACCGACTCGATATTAATTGTAAAGCTCTTAGAAATAACTGTTTTAATATTGTTTATCGTTTTGAAAAAATCATTCCAGTGCTTCAGGCACAGATCTGAAAAAGGCAGGATCATCTGTACTTGTCTGTACATACACGTCTGCCGGGCCCCTTCTTTTAATAAAGGCCGCGAGGCCGTAAATGGTATTACAGCGGGCTAATTAGCGCGGAACAATATAGGGCTTTTGGGGCCCCGTCGGCTAATCAAGTCATTTTATGGGGAGCATCTCACTGCATGCCACTTTAATTGCATTAAGTTCCGAATGACGTTATTGTATAAATAACTGACAAAAACTTAAGAATAGACAGATTGCCAGGCGTTTATAATTACTGTAGGCATAGCGTGCAATTGGCTGTTTGTGACATGAACATTTTTGTAACAATCGCATTAAGGTTTTATTTATGACGTTATCAATTTGAACAATAACGTGTCGCCAGGATCTTTTGCAGCCTATTAATCTAACCATGTGTACGATAATAAAACAGCAAGTGCATCTCTGTGCACTTAATAGCAGTATGACTATTTCAATAGTTTATTTTATAATTACGCAGGCTATATTCTTTTGAAATGGCGGCTCGCCGCGGTTCCTTGCGGGTAGTCAAAGACTTTTAACATTCTGTTGTTAATGCCTCCACTATAACAAAGGGTAGAAGTGACTATTGAAACTGAATAAAATCAAACTGAATTATTTTCTTAGCTGAAAGTAACCGTTTTCAGTAATGAGGATTATGTAGAGCGAAACGGGAAATCCTAATTGACTAATTAATTGATCAAGGCAGAGCCGAAACAGCTGAAGTCGAACATAAAATGTCGAGTGCGTTGTTTCTTATGATTGGCGCTAGAAACGAGACACGATATTTAAAAACACTCTCAGGTGTGAAATAATGGGTGAAAGTTTTTGTAGTATGTCCTACTTTTCTAAAAATTGTCATTCTATGTTACAGCATGCGTAGTCTCATGTGGCAATACTTTCTTCCTTTTTAACGTTGCGCTGAAAATGTTTGTAAAATTGGAAAGTTACTGTTTTCACCCCAATTTCCGTAAATAGAGCTTTCTCTAGATTTTGACGTTTTAAGATTCTAGAAATCGTTCGTTTTCCGAGTGATGTATGTATGCGTGTGTGCATGTATGCATATTCGTGTATGTGAGTGCATGTGTGTGCGTGTATATGCGTGTGTGTGCGTGCGTGCGTGAATCTTCTAAGCTTTAGATTCCTTTTTTAAAAATCATTCATCCTGAGCATCTCAGAATTGCTATCCTGAAACAACTATTGTTTAATTGTCTTCGAATCTTTGTTCTTTCAGATTTCCTTTTAAACTTGGAAATAGGTAGAAATCACTAGGGGCTAGGTCGGGTGAATATGGATGATCCTCAAGTATTTTGAAGCCAGCATCTCGAATTACAAACAGCAACGACCGATCTATGAGTCGAAAAATTATCTTGATGAACGAAATATTTTTTTGCTAGTTTGTCTCGCCGTTTCTTTTGAATATTGTTGTGTATTTTTATATGTTCTGCATACGAAGAACTCGTAAGAGTAGCTCCTCGGTCGAAATATTTTATCATGACCACCCCTTTATTGTCCCAGAGAACAGAGCCCATGATCTTTAGGACAGAGAAATTTAACAACTTTCAAAGAATTTAACGACTCACTTTAAATTTCTTACAGGTTGGAGATGACTGTCTTTTCCAAGTCATAGACAGTTATTTTGATCTTGGATCTTAATGGTGAAGCCATCTTTGGTCAATGGTTGTAAATCGAACCAAAAAAACTATCGGGATTTTATTGTAACAGTTCCAAAGAAGTTCGGTAACTGTTGAGCCTGATTTGTTTTTGTGCATTGGTCAGCCTTTTGAGTACCCAGCACGCAAATACTTCTTCATTCCCAAATGTTTGTGGATAAAGCACATTACTTGTCAAAATCTTTGTATCTTCAACTATAGAACGAAACGTGATAGGACGGTGTACTAAAATAACTCTTTCGACTTTTTTACCATTTCTTCGGTTAGTACTGTTATTGGGTGATCCGAACGAGGATTAAATTTGGCAAATGACCTTCCAAGTTTTATAATACCAACGAGAAACTGTGGAATATGATAGAGCATTTGCTCCTAAAATATCCTATAAGTTTTGATTAACTCGTTGTGTAGTGAAACTCTTCAAGCACAGATACTTAATAACAATTCAATTTTTTCCATTTTAAACGACAGTCTGCAAACGAAAGACTTCCATTTAAAAAAAAAAAATATATATATATTCAAATTATTTCCGTTTTTGAAATCCAATCAATACTCCAGCTTTATCAGCCAGTATTTACTTTTTGATTCCAAAGAGTTTGTACCTTATTCTAACATTATAGTGAACGCCCCTCGTAATATTGAATTATGTGGATTGTGTCTTTACTTACCGGCCTCATTTCCTTACAATAATTTAAGAAACAAATAGGCTTATTTAGTAGCAAATTATAACGCCATAATAAAAATAACAATTTGTGTTATCATGCACACGATAATGAGTCCGTCGAAGTGTATACAATTTAAATTGCATAATATTAACTAGATTAGGCACTCCGCATAAAATATGTTAAAGTAATGCATTGTCAACGCGAGCACTTACGTTATTACAATAATGAAACTAACATAAAGAAATATGAGTTCAACGTATTGTTAGTTTGTCAACGTTAAAGTTAACGTCATTCTAAAGCAACAATGTATACAAAACAAAAGTTCATTGTCCGCGACAGATGAACAATTCCACCACGGGTTGTTTGTATAGTCCAATATATTAATGAAATTGTTAATTGGAAGTAATTAACGAAATTTAATCTAAATAAAACTATTAAAAAATGAATTCGGGTCAGATATATGTACGTCAATGTAATTACAAATATAACTATGAGAGAGAAAGAAAAAATAAAATAAAAGCTTAAAAAATACAACCCGACTGATAAAAATGCATTAATAATCTAGCTATGTCAAACCGATCCCTCAAGTTTCAAAGTGGTAATCAATCAGTAGGTGCAAATAAATCTTTTTCTATTATGACAATTACAATACAACATACGAAACTCTGACGCTGTGAAGTTAGTCACGAAAGTGTAAAATGGCAAAGCGGGAGAGAAAAAGGAAGGGTAGGGCAACTCTGAACCCGCACACTGTACCGTTCGTAGGCAAATCAGAATAGCACAGTTTCGTGCGTTGCACTGTATTTGTAGAGCATCAGCGGTAGTCAAGAATGCATTGCCTTAAAATGAAACTATATCATTTTACATGTAAACAGGGTGAACCGACTGTCTCCAACTTTACACAGTTAACATCTCTTATCGTTATAGCACATTAGAACTATTTTATCGTTTCAAAATAACGTTAAAGTGAAGTTTTGTGTATGAGTAACCTGTAATGATGAGCATCAAGGTGATTCTGATCACAGGAAGCGGACGTATCGAGAGATTGTGCTGTTCGGCGGCAGACAAATCCAGTTTCACGGAAAGCTATTTCTTCATTTTACTCATAAAAGCAAGAACTAAACTAAAATCATGGTATAATTAGAATAATATGGCAAAATTTTAATTGCCTTTCAGGCTTTTTGGTTTTGTGCTATCAATACAAACACACACATGTCCGTGATTACTACAATTGGCAGATTTTTCTGTAAGGAGTGGCTTCAGGTTTAAGCCAGTCTCCTTTGGGTTACGACAAATTCGTTGGAAAAAATGGTTCACGAGAATACTGCTTAACCAGATGCTAAAAAATTTATATTTATTTATCAATATTATGCTAAAATAACAAGTAAAAGATATATTGTTTGATGATTCTTCAATCATCAAACACCGAAGAATTAAAATTATAATAATACTGCATATTTAGGGTTCCTGGGAGGATCAAAGTAAAACTTAAAAATGGGATAATTTTATTAGAATTAGAATTCATTCCAATTCTAATAAAATTATCCCATTCGAAATCAAATTTTTCAGTTTGATTTCGAAGGAGTGGAATCAGAATTGGGATCATGATGGATATAGCATTATAAGTCGAAATATGTAGGAATCTATTCTATATCTATATGGTTAAAATCGCGTAGGAAAATTATCTAGAATAAGAAATATTAGGGTCAACTCTTTGGGATTTCGTGAGATTATTAATATATACAATAATAATACACAGTATAGAGTAGTAGTATGCAATAGTAACATACAATAGTTCTACGTGTTTAGAAACGCAATAAATTCATTTCTGTATACACTCAAACGCACGTAAATTCTGCCGATTTTTCGTGTTTTTTTCAAATTAAATATAAAGGTAACTAAGTGATCTCATTTGTAAAAATTTCAATTTCATACAATTTTTAACATTTTTTTAATGCTAATTGTGGATTTATTTCTAATATACAATCAAAACGCACAACGAAAAAATTTGTATGATTTCAACTTGTTTTGTTCGCCCTTAATATCATAATAAATAGAACACGTGTAATAATATTATTACGAAAAAATAAACAGTTTTTAATTACAATCATAAATGAAACAACGTAATAACAGTATAACTCCCCATAAAAATATTCGTGAATTATATATTTCTTATCTTTAAAATGTGAATAATTCCCAGGCGCGGCTTACATTTTTGTAGTATTTTGATTGCTTCGAATGTTCGGAATTGCATATGTCCTGTTTATATGCGTCGGTACATGACATATTTATGTCTTATTTTTATAAATGATTTAAAGTTTTGTTCGCATTCAGAGAATATTCGAAACCATTCATCAAAAGGTATATTATATATATGTATATATGGGAATTCGAGCGCAAAAGACTCAGTTTCCGTTTGTCAATCACTGCATTTACGAGTTAAGTGCGATCAATTATTTATGTGAAAGTGTTTGAAAGAAAGTGGTTCCATACATCTTTTCCGTATATCAGTGTTGCTGAATATGTTGTGTTCAGTTTTTCTACGTGTTTAATTTTTATGCAATATCAATTTTAAGCCCCCGATATGGTTATTTCATAACAGTACTGATAAAAGAAAGAAACACAACGATAATCAGTTGCAAATGTGTATATTAATGACTATAAATGGCGATGTGATTTTAATTAAATACGCTTGCCTTAATTTTGGAACACTTTAATAGATCTGGAAAACGAACGGGCACTACGTCGGTCTAAACAAAAAAAAATTGTAAACCAGTTGACCTCACAGGTCACCCCTGAAACTTTCCGCTATGATTATTTATCGATGTATTTTTGAGCTATTTGAGTTGAGAGTATTGTCTGTGAGATTTTGTGCCAAAACTTTGAAACAAGTTGATTCTTCATGACATCCCTGTAATTCTTACTACTTTCGAGCTCGAAGTGTTAAAAAATGAAGGAGCAGTAAATTATTGAGCTCGTCCTGCTCTAATGATCGATTCTATAGGTATAAATGATTTTTGTTCTATGACTCCTACAGTGCAAATCAATTAAATAAAAAGTGCTTGTTTGATTGTAAAAATATAATTTCCTTCTTTCCTTCAAATTAAGCAGAAAGAAAATGCACTGAGCTTTATACGACGATGTCGCGTCGTCAGACCGTGAGAGCTCCGGGTTGTGTCCGATCGGCTGAGAAGCATTCAGTTGGTGCTCGTCCGACGAAATTTGACGGTAGGTGTTAAACTACTAAAGGGAGTCAATTCGTCTAAGTATTAGATAAAAAAAAATCAGCCAACGGTAGTAACAGTACGAAATGAACTTTTTTGTTTAATTTTATTTGAATCTTTTCAAAAATTAAAAACAGATAAATTTACTTTATTGTATTGAAACATTAGTAAGTATGTTGTATGTGTTGACTTTTGTGAAGTATAATGACAGTTCGTTGCCAGAATGAGCGTTAAATTTACGATAAAGTCACTGATTAACAAAATATAATTTGAACAATTGTTATGAGCAGGCATTTCTCTATAGAATTCATCGAAACATTAAAGGAAAGACATTTCTTTCATTCTCTCATAACGTTAACACCAAAGGCTGAAATAAAAGCTTTCACAATTGCTACTATTTGAGCAAACGATACAACCAACATGTACAACCCCTAACTCCAATCATTAGCTATATATAGTAATTAAAATAATAATTAATCCTAATAGGTCAAAAAGCTTTAATAAGTAAATATCAATTTTTTTGACAACTCTTATTCTATCGAAAAAACCCGCACTTTTACAATAAACTATAAATTCACTCTTCGCATTAAAATAAAAATTCAAATAACTAGAAACTGAGGAGATCAGAAGATATGTCCGGGGACAGTCAGTTCTAGCAAATTTTTGACTGTATAAATAAAATTATTGTACTGCGATTAATATGTATAAAAAAAACAGTAGCACTTCGCGAGTGCCGACAGAAGTTATAACTTAAACGTGTGTATTTTGTGAATCGTCAGGAAATATTTTATTGCGTAGGAAATACTTTTAAATGACGTGTTATTTTATTCATTATTATAAACTACTACTATAAAAATTATATTACAATTTTTATTTAATGCGCTATTTTATATGAAAAATAATGCATATTATTTTAAATACAAAAATTGCAATCTATTGCTAAAAAGTAAATTTACAAACACAAAACGAGAAGTTCCGAAAAGAAAATATATCTATGTTGTAAGTATATACACAATATACATTTATATTATATAGAGTTATATTATCAATGTATTTCAATCTAAACTCAACTCTCGTGTAAACAGGGCAATGTATGTAGATACTTACATACAGAAGTGTCGGTTACGTAACGGTAACAGTGTCGCGAGTTCAATAATTTTTCCCGTCTCAAAAAATGCCATCATGCATGTGTATATATGTACGTCATACACACTATATGTAGATACTTATATAAAGAGGTGTTGGTTACTGAAACGGTAAATATTGCGAGTTCAATAGTTTTTACCATTTCAAAAAATGCCCAACGCACCTAAAGAAGTTTTCACTTCAAACAGTTACAAGATTAAAGGTACAACTTTCAAATGATACCTCATCGTATACACTAATCAACATTATTTTTGTTGAACCAAATTTCCTTTTCAATTTAAAATATTTAGTATATTCTTGACCAGCGATGCCTACATACATACGATAATAACGTAACATCAAGACATAAAGTTATGTTAAAATTTCAATTTCGTACATTATATATCATACACAGCAGTTATGAGTAACACCCTTAATTATATATGTCTAATTTCAACCATATAGTCCAAATTGGTGACAGTATATAATGGATGGTATAATATAAAAACAGGCAGAAATGTGGAAAAGCAGACAGACGGACTATACGAGTGAAGAAACTGGGAAGTCCCTCCACTTGTAGAAGGAATTTCGAAACTTATGAACTTTTATTAAACAAGTTGCACCTTCATTTTAAATTCTAGGATCTAGATTGGATCAAAATTGTTTCTCTAATTAGTATTCACCGTTTGAGTTTGGGGTTAGTTACACCTCACTCTGGTCACGTGGACGAACGACACTTGATTAATAATGAGTTAGTGTAATAAAGGGGCTTTCCATGTATTAAATCATCTTTCGCATTTTTTCGCTTCGAATGACTTCATTGCCATAATATTTACGTAGTACATTCCATCAGAGAAATATCTTCGAAAGCAAATATTATTTTATAGAATACTTTAGAACATGTTTCTGAAGGCTTATGGAGGAGGTACTACAAAAGGACATGTGTTGAGCCCTTGCTCGTGAATTGTTGTTAAACTAAATGACCATCCATGTAGCCTATTGTTGAATGGAGAATAATACGTTTTTGAGCATTGAAAATGCTTTTTCGATCGCTTCATTGTGCTACCTGCTTTCAATAAAAGTCCGACAGGGGCCTAGCGTGCTCAAATATTGAGATGGAGGATATGTCTTGATGGAAAATATGTCTTATTGAAAGAGCTACAATACTATAAAATTCTTTGAAGAGTGTTTATTTTAAATTAAATAAAACACAATATTTTGAATTATATTTTGCTTTTTTACAAAGTCTCAAATTTCTAAAAACAAAAGTCATTAAAATTTGACAAAAACCATACTAAAGATAGATTAAATTATCTATCGTTTGAGCCTACAATTATAAAAATTGTTGTACGGTTTAATGGTAATTTTGTGGTCCCTTATTATTATATTGTTGCTTAAATTCTTCATAACTATTAAATAATAATAATTATAATAACAATTAAAAATACCGCATGTTGATAAGTTCATTTAGTATAAATTCCTAAAAGGTCTTCACGAAACGATATAATTTGAAGGCCTTTAGTTTAACAATTATTGAATTTAAAATGTAAATGCGAGTTTAAAAAGAAGCTCATTAATTTACGATAGTATCATTCAATGAAAAATGCACGAAAAAAAAATGTTTAACGGATTTTTTTCTTTCAAGTATTAGTAAGAACCGGGGTCTGAGATATTATTAGGTAATAATATATTTTCAAACTATTTCGCCGATGGTATTTTTAGAAGGAATATACTGATCAACAAAAAAGTTCTTAAGAGTTATTTTGGAAAAAACACTTTTTGTAAATATATGTTCATTAATATTTTTAAATAAATAGATCGATTTTTATTTCTGATACTACATTTGATGCGGCGTGCTAAGAAATAGATTAAGTTAAATTCTAAAATTTATCGCCAATATAGGTTAAAAGTTTTTCAAAAGAAAAAATTTGTTTAATGTAATATTTAAGATTGTTCAAAATCTACGTAACCGTTTTGACTCCAGTTTTCACTAAGATTAAATTCAATAAAGTTTTTTCGAATGATGCAAGCCCGATTTCCATTGATCTAAACAATAAGGTACTTTGAAAACAAAAGTTATAAAGGGTATACATATCTCCATAAATACACATAGACATTATAATGATCAGAAAAGCTACCCGGGGCTTTAAAATTTTGACATATATGATGCACACAATATTTTTATTGATCTAAAATGATTGATTTACGAAGATGATTTTGTTTCTAGGTAGAAACTTAATTATAGAAATACTCCATTAATTATGAACAAACCACAAGTCGTTCGTCCTTCGCGAATTTTTGTTCAGTTTAAAAATTTGTATAAAATGACAAATTCCATGTATTGGAACCATTCATTAGGTAATGATGTATATATATTGTGCAAAATACTTTTAAATAATTATATGTATTAAGTACTTATGTAAAACAAAAAAAAATAATGTAAAGTTGATTGTTTCCATTGTTTGAATTGCTAATTTATTTAATTTAATCGATGTAAATTTTACATTAAATTTAATCAATGTTAAATTGAATACAGATCTGTGATTAAAATCACATTTTTTTTTGATATATATTTTTATTTAATACGACATAAATTGTATATTAAAAATCAGGACTCACAATCTAGTTTTATCAGTTTGATACGACATATAAAGAAATTATTAAATATAATAAAACATGTTGATTGTAAATACAGAGTTTGTCGTTAATATCTAGTATTATTTTCTGAATGGTTTCATGCGGAAAATCATTATTCACTTTTAGTCTGATGTTATGACAATGTAATGTTCTATTGCATTACGGCCGGAGGTCTTCTCTCCCAAGGACGGGCCGTAGGACGAGGGTAGGTCGTAGCGGAGGCCATTTAAGCCGAGGCGGAACAACAAAAAATAATTAAACACTTATTTAAGGAAAAATCTAGCTATTGGAAATAAAAATTATGCAGAGGACAATAATTCGCCTTTTCCTAATTCTGACCACATCCATTAACGTAAGATTGTCTCGAATCGTCGACGATCCTGCAACATCCGGCCAGACCGGTACATGCAGATCTCCGTGCTGCCTTCTCACAAACACCGTGAGCGGTAATCTAAAGACCTATCGAGCCTCATCTCTGACGTTGTAGATTGTCGTCGTTCCGTTTACCGACGACATCGTCGTTACCTACACGATGGCCGGGGTTCTGCAACTGTAGGCTTCATGTAAAATTTTCTGCCGAGGATAGTAAGATTTTATACTGATCCGTCATCAGCGGTATTCTCAATCGATTACGAAAAGAGGGTCTACAAGATATCGAAGAAAAAGAGTATTCGCTCTGAAAGGCCGACAACGCAATATTAAATTTTTCGGAGTTGCCTATGTCCATGGTTGACGATGATTATTTCTCTTCGGTGGCCTACATGTTCGTTCGTACCTTAAAATGATATAAAAAAAGTTTTTTTACTTACATATGGACGTTACAGATTATACTTTCTTATTATATTTATTTATTACATATATTTATTATACCCATTTATTACAAAAGTTATTGTTTTTAAGACTAATAAAAATTATTTAAGCAAAATCAAGAATCCACCTAATGTGTACTATTTTCTGTCATTCAAAATATTGTCTTATTCATTATTAATACTTTAAATAAATTTCAACGTGAAAACTGTACATCGTTTTCACAATAAAAAAATATGTATGTTGCAATTTATAAATATATAAAGTTTTATGAACATGAATGTCAGCATTCATAATGTAAAATATCAGTCTTCTAAAGTTCCTACAAATAAATATAAATGTATAATTATTTTTCATTTCGACAGATGACACTGAGTCCACCGTGACTTACATCCTGGTCGTGCCCTCGACTTATTTTCTAAAGGAGTTACGATATGATTTAAAACCATATACGTATGAAATTCTAAAAAACAATATTCTTTTATTTAGTTACAGATTCCAGTGTAAGAGAGTTTTGCATACAACTCTGCTTCTAGGCGGTGTATCAAGATAAAACATGTTCTATTTTTAAGTTACATCTCCAGCGACACGCCTGTGAAAACCACATTCGATTATTTTTTACTTAGTTTTGTAAGGTGCGTGAAAAACAAACAGACAGACAGAGAGAAATTCTAGAAATGATAGTTTTGGCTTCTACTGCACTTTTTAAAAAAATATTATTAATTTTAACATAAATATATCATAAATACAGACACCGCTCAGCTACGGTTTAATTTTACTAAATGACCCTGTCAGGGGTTCGGAGATTGAAATCAGATGAGAGGGAACTCGCAGAATAGCAGAAGGTGTATATTAAAAAATACGCTTTCAAAATAAATCGCTACGGTACCAGCTGTTCGCGTCTCGTTTATCGCAATTGACTTCTGAACGTTCCAATCACAGAAATTCCACTCGTGCGCATCGCACTTCACTATTTACACTCAACATGTTCAGCTTGAATCATTCATAACAAACAAGTCGTAAACTTGTCACGTCCGACATAAACAAAGAAGATTTGCTGTCTTTCGAAAGTTCTGGCCTACAACAATCCATATAAAAATAAATTGTAAACAAAGATAAAAAGCGCTGACGGAGTTACGACTGGATCGCGGAGCAGCTTGTTTACTAATTCTATTCTTGGATATATTTTTTATACGGAAATTATTTTTCTATTCTATTTTAGCTTGGTAACGCAATTTGTAACATTACCTCTCCTTAAGAGGAATGTGTCGTCCATACATCTACTCTAGAATATTTTGCCAACCGCTCTACGTGAACGATATTATTCGTCCCTTATGGACCACGCTTGATACAGTACGTCACGATGATCCTATTTCAGAACGAATCTGCGTAGTTAGTTACGTATTCTTGTACGTTCGGGGAAACACTAGTCAAGAATACTAGTCAAGAGATCTGCTGACGTTCGTAGCTCCTGACTGAATATCACGAGAGCCTGTTTTATGTTTTGTGTATCCGTGTACTGTAGTTCGATGGGACAACAAGAGTAAGGGTAAATACCGATCCCACTCCTTTTGGTGACTTTTTCAAATGCCTTTCTAAAAATTTGGTTGAACCGCTCTACCATACCGTTAGACTGTGGATGATATGTCAACGTCCTTGTAGTATGGATACCCAGAAAGCGATAGAATTCTTGAAAAAGCTTGGTCGATGTAAATTTCCAAGGGGATTCCAACTTGTTGATGAGTATTTACGCCACTGTTACTACTTTTAGGTTTGTTACAGCAAACACTTCCGCCTTCTCATGAAGTAGTATATGACGATAAGGGATATTTGTTTCCGTTATCGGTTACCCGAAATGAACCAGCGATATCAATGGGGTACCCGTTGGTGTTAAAACATTGTACATTTTTAGCTCTCCCCTGTTTCTGGTCTGAGACTCCTTTTCAGACGCACAACTATTAGATTGCTTACAACAAATTTCAACTGGGCGACAGTTCACCGATGAAAGCGTTATCGTATCCTCATTAATGTTTTCTTTACTTCCAGATACTCTCAGAACCGTCGTTGTCGAACACTTATAAAATGACATTTACCTTGGACTTGTGTATGACTAGCTGTAAACATGCAAATTTTCTACCCGTTGTCTCCCATTTTCTGTATAAGACGCCGTCGCGCAATATTAAACTAATCCCATTGAGCCCAGTAACTCTTTGCGGTCAGACTCATTGGCGATACTTAACTCTAACCTGGCTTAAGAATTCTAGTTTTAACCTATTTAAAAATGGGTTTAAGAGCATCGTCTTCTTCTTGTGCTCGTCGTATATCTTCGTTGATCCATTGGTCGCTGATTGTAAAGGTCCTTATGATCTAGATAGACGCGTCTTCCCCTCTTGTTTGATATTACTGTTCATGAGGCGCTGTCGACGAGATAGCGCATCCTAATTTCTATCAGAATTATACTTCCTAAGTGCTGAAGCATATTCGTATTACCTTCGCGCTGAAAGGGTCATATTCCATGTGGCAAAGAATCCTGTATCGCTACTAACCTTTTCTATATTGCGTGTTGGACAATTTACTCGAATATGTATCGAATTTATATTAGAGTTTGTGGAAGGCCCTCTTATTGTTGCGTTTTAAGTAATCAATTCAGACATAGACTGTTGCCCCGCATTGATAGTACTGCGGGCGAAAAACTTTTTATTGTTTTTCTCTTGAATTTTAGTTGTTATTAAAAAGCGACGTCCGCATCTTCTCTATCATCCACCTGGTGGGCTGTAATTGACTTCGCATCATCCTTCGTGTCTATGTACTGCTTGCTTCTTCGGCAATTCGGAACACAAGCCTATCAGTTCATAGACTATAGACTTTTTGTAGCTGTGCTGACATATTAATACCGATTTTTTTTGTATCCATCAAACCATTAAATTAATGAACAAAAAACAAAAAAATTATTATACATCCAAATACAGTCCACCTAAAGTAAAGGGTGTGAATTACACAAATACTTCGATCTCGTTCACCTTTCGCATCTTAATCCAACTTCCGACACCAAATTTTACGCGCAGGACGTATTATTTATTCAAGTAATTCTATTCAACGATATATTTTATAAAAGACAATTATTTTGCCCATCTATTTTTAGCTTGGGAGCGTAGTTCGTAATAATATGTACATAATTTATCACCCGTATCTGTCATGTCTACAACACGTCGTGTTAAGCACTTAATTGCACTGAATGTCTCATAGAATTAGACCCCACAGGCATATGCTTTGCGCAGTTACTGTACAATAAAGCAGAAATGGCATACGTAATTGCGCATTGCTCGTAATAACGTCCGACCGTATTAACTTTACGATACGTTCCAGTAGCGTGTCTACGGCTAAAAACACACTCTAAACAAATTTTCCTAATGCGCTAAAAGAAGTATTACTCCAAAAAATGTACAAACAATAGTTTTGCGGTTTTGACACTTTCCAGAGTATTTCTTAGAGATACGTAAATTAAACCTGCGTCATTAAATAGTTGCTCATGTGGTACTGAACCCAGCTGCGGCGAAATCTTAGTTATTAGTTGTATGCTTGCTGTACCATTACAGGTAAACCCTATGGTTACTGCTTATATAACTTAATTGAATACCATAGTATCCAGTTGTTCTACTCTTTTACATATGATATGTCTTCATATTTGTGTGTGTGCATAGACTTTAAATGCCCTTTCAGTGATGTTCAAGTCCGGTCTTATTTGAATAGGCCTTACAACAACTTTCGTTACTTACAACAACTTATTGCATAATCATTATCTATATCTAAAAAATACTTAGAAATCTTACTCGTTTTCGATATATCATACAAAATATTTTGTGTGAAAAAATACACTAAAAGTACATCAAAATATTTAACAATTATGAAAAGGCATTGTATTTGAAATTTGAATGATGAAATAATACCTTTTGTTAATAGATAAATGTTTACATAGAGAGTTTTCGCGAATTCAATTATGGAGTATTTTGTTAAAACAATTGTTTGTAAACATTTGTGAATCCCTTTCATTGTATGTTCAACAGGAAAAAAAAGGATGTAAATATTAGAAAAAAAATAATTAGACAGCGATGAAGTACAGTTGACACAGTCCTATATGTTATATACGTTCAGAGACAAAAAAAGTATATAGAAGGTTTGGCTGTTTGAACATTTTGAACAAAAGTAAAATGACGAATAGACTTGATATAGGGAATACTCACTATCGACAAAGGGCGGCTTGGAAATTTAGAGACAAATTTTGTGGAATGTTACTGATGGGCCAAATATTAGGCACACGAAATCGGGGAGTTTGCATTAAGCACAGGATGAATGCTGGTAAAAGAAAGAATATGTACGGATCGTACTAAGTAGATATTTGGTGGTTCCTGCCTATTCCTTTAGGAAATAGGCGTGAGCTAATTTAAATGTGTTTGAGAAACATGGTAACCATGAAGATTTAAATTGAATTTGAATTTATAATTACAGAGAGCTAAGTATGAAATAAAAATAAAAACTGCAAATAAATATACACAAACAATTGAAATTCGTACTCGTTTATGTATAATAAAAATTTTCAATAATTTAAAATATAATTAAATCTGTATGTGATAACTCAATAAATGACGTAAATTTAGATCTAGGCAATATTTTGGAAGAAAATATCTTTATTTCAAAAATTATAAAACAATACTAAATATATGTCATCATTTTTTTGCGAATTCACACTTTACCACTCATTCGGAAGGCAATTTTTTCTTCAAAAGGAACGAGCAAGAAACTTGAGTGCAGTCCTTTTCTATCATGCACAACCAAAACAAATACCAAACAATTGATGTATGAAACAGCCCCGTGAAAAGTCGTGTCGCTTTTGTCCATTCCTTGTCGTTTGAATTCCTGAAAATTGTATAACAATATTTATAATAATATTGTATTATCATTATTGTTATACCTATGTATAATAAAATGATAGTAATAAAAACAATAAACGTAATATTAGTAATGATGTTAATAATGTTAATATTAATAATAGAGACAATAAAAGTGATAATAAAAACCCGTCAATTCGTACCGTAGCGTTTAGTACAGAGTCAAACAACCTAACGGTTTCATTCACTCTGCACAAATTCGGTTCACATTGTAGTTTGTCCGTCTTTATTTTAAAGATATGCAGCACCTCCTGAAGAGTTTGAACCTGCAGCAGTAACTGTTCGTGCTGGGTGCGACATTCATCTATTTCGTTTACGAGTACTAGCAAGCGATAGTGTCGATAACTTATATTATTACGTTTGACATCCATTTCGCCTAGTTTGACCTTTAATTTGGTATTATGAATATGTTCGATCTAATTTCGGTTTCGGGATTATTTCTCTCTCTTTATCACGCATGTTTGTCTTAGAGATAAACAGACATTTCTTGTGACATCTTGATTTCTCGGAGTGCAGCCTTCAATTTGTTTACAAGAGTATCACCAGTAACATGAGCACCAAATGTCGGTGCATTAGGTAATTGTCTTATTATTGTGAATAATATTTCGTTTTTTTATTTGTACGTCAGCGAATGACTTCAAATATGCTCTGTAGCAATAAGCGCTTGTTTGTTACTCTAAGGTTGTTAAATGAAATGATAACGAAGTAGAGGAATTAACTTATGAATGAAGCTTAGCCTATTCAATGTAATTGTTATTTTCACAAATAAATAGTTAAGAGCAATGGCAATAATATATGCCTTACGCTAAATACATCCATTAATTCTCGAGGCAAAATATTTCAGCAATAAGTTAATATACATTACAGCTTACCGATGTCAACCTTAAGTATAAGAAACGTGATTTTTTTTGTGTTCAGACTTTCCATCAAAGTAATCCTACTAAAGGCCCTCTGGCAAATGTTAATGCACGACCTCGCTCTTGTTTGTCTGGTAATGGCGCTTTACAGAACAAAGTATCGGTCTTTGTGGAGGATTTTGTTGTAAAAGATAAGAAATTTTTAAAAATAATTTCTTATTTTAATCCGACGAATAAGAACCTTGTGGAATCGGATTACGTGGATTGTACAAAGTGGATTACGATGTGGTCTGCTAAATCGAGTTTATAGGTGTGTTTTTCTTTGCTCAACCACATAAAACTACAAAACGATATAATTATTAATAAAAGAACTCTATATTTCGTTCATAATCACGTCATTTGGACGACGTTACCAGCAATGTACAGACGGCACGATAATTTACGTTCTTACGTTACTCACACACGCATAAATACTTGCGCCGTCGACGTGCGAGTTGCAGGCGATGGTAACTAAAATAAATGATCCTGTTAAGAAAAGAGGTATGAAAGCAAATGTTAGCAACACTAAGCCATGTTGTATGAAAGAAGCAAAAGTACAACTGAATGCAATATACATTCCCGTTCCGTTGGGCGTAAATTAACATTCAACAATAACTGTTTTTTTTTATT
The DNA here is from genome assembly GCA_005406025.1 of Eumeta japonica. NCBI lineage: Eukaryota > Metazoa > Arthropoda > Insecta > Lepidoptera > Psychidae > Eumeta > Eumeta japonica. The sequence goes on along the minus strand of BGZK01001914.1, from coordinate 20,915 downwards.
CAAATATGCCCGTGTTTTGCTAGTATGTGTACAAAATGAATCCCTTCATTCTTAGTGTCGACCTTTCTCGTTATCAGTTCGATTATCGATGCCAGATCTGGCTCCACTGTCCCATTGCGATCCCGATCCCGCTCACCATTTTAATTATAATATAAATTTATTAATAATCTGTTTGTATGCGAAATTTAGTTACAATCCATCCAGTCGTCAGCGCATGACAAACAGCGACATAAACATACTTTTATATTTTTATGATATATATAACCTATAACCAATACAAACGATTCTGTATCGAATGGTCAAAGTACCATTAGCATTAGTACCACACCAATACGTTTATGTGATGCTCGGACAAATAAGACTATTTTCATTTAATATATGTTTCAGAATATACATATATATACAAGATGGTAATTGTTCCCAATGTTATAATTTGTAATCAGTTTCGAAAGAATGTATTAGATTCCACTAAATTGCTGTTTATCGGCAGTCTGTCAACAAAAACGGTAACTTTGGTAATTTATAAGTTAACTAACTACCGAAGTATTCCGATTCCGGTAAAATATACTTTAATTTCGTCCAACAACTAAAGGTTTCTTCGGAGAGAAAGTTTGAAAGTTTAAGGCGCGTCCACACCGACCGCGCCGCCCCGACATGCGCAAAAGAACATTGAAAACTTTGAATTTATCGTCGTTCTCCTCCCCCCCGCCCCGTGCTTTTGGGAGGACGGAGCTTCCGTTGACTCTAAATGCCGGAAATATTTTTAGAAATAGTATGTGTTTTTATGCTTGTAGAACCAAGAACTTTTTAAAATGTATTTTTAAATATAAAAAAATAGGTTTAGAAAATGACTGTATTTTCCATTGATATTTTTCGACGTTAGACTCTTTCATAAAAAAAAAACAGAATAAGTTACTTTAATATCATACAGTAATTTTAAAGTCAGGTAATATTTAAAAAATAAGTCAAGTGTGGCATTGAGCACATGTGTTAAAATGTAGACTCGCAAAATTATACTATTGTTTGAAGGAACTCTTTTTGCAAACGCTTATTTTCGTACCTTTTGACTAGATTTTAAGTTAGACCCCGGCACTGAGCTTGAGTCCGCTCTCGGTCACGCTGTCGATTATGATCCAGTTTCCGTTCTGAATTCCACTACTCGTCCTTTTGTCTATTCCCATTCTGTCATCGCTTATAGTTTTAATAAGGGAAAATTGTAGTGTAAGAACACACTATACCTAAACTACATTAATCTACGATGGTGTTATCTTTCTATTCGTGAAAGATTTTTATAATCAGTTTAGTTTTATTAATACAGTTCTTCGCCAATATCAACTACTATTTTTTAAAAACCTTTACCTACTGATATCACATTCTGCAATAACACATAAAAGATGCACATTTTCAGGATGCAAGGCATTCTGGCCGCTTTATATTCTTTGGTAAAATATAATATTTCATACTATATTTTATTGAAGTCTTTTAAGCTCTAAGAGTTCTTAATAATTCTCACGGAAATTTAAAATTGCCGTACACCATTGATAAGTTTCATTGTTGATGGCTTTCGACCGCGGTTCTGCCAGTGTGGATATAGAATTAATTCTACATCTCTTATATCGACCATTGACGCTATATCCACGATGGTCCCGATCACCACCTCGTGCTCGACTTCGTCTTGATCTAGAGCTAGATGCCGGTTCTGCCCCCAATCTCTTATCCTACGTCCATTTTTAATTCAACCCCAATAAATTGTCACACTTTTAAGGGTAATTTATGGACTTCAATAGTTCCACATAAAAATACTTCAATGTTATCCAGTTAGCTCTAACTTCCAGTGAAAGTCGAATGATTGGTAACCATGATCCGTTTAGTCGTACCGAAGACGATCCGGGCAAACAAATAGACAGACAGATACAAAAGTTTTATTTTCTTTCATACAAACCTTGCCCTGATAACTATGAACAAAAAAAATCAGTCGAATCGGTAGAGCCGTTATCAAGTGATGCTTTAACAAACATGCGTCAATAGTGTTGTCATTTATATTGATTTGGAATTTACTATTTCTTTCTAGAACTAATAAGTCAATAGAATATGCCGATAAAACAGAAAAATGGTGGACACTACTAAATGGGTAATACAGAGAGTTTTAGCTTAATCTATTGTTCATCAATGATTTTAACGATATCGTCTCTTACCGAAATCGCGAAACATAACCGGTGCTAAAATGAACGCGTTTGCTAAAACGAACGTCATTTCAACGGAATAGCGCGGTTGTTATGCCGCAGAGCCCCTATGTGCTGTCGCGTCTGGGGTAATTAATGGCGCAAAAGCAGCAGGGTAGCGAATGGGGGCTGTTGATTTTACCCCTTGTGAAATAATAAAATTATGCTGCATTTGTGGAGCTATCCAGCTCAAATGAGGATCAATTCTATAATAAACATGTAGGTATTGCTTAAACATGGTTAGGAATAAAGAATTGTGATATTCAATATTTATATGTGTGCTACGTTTTTGTTGTGGATTATGAGAATTCTCCTGTGGATCTACATGTCGACATGTGTCGATAAAAAGTACAAGACTATATGACTACATTAATAATAAAATTTGAATGGCGGAATATCTAATTCTATGATTTTAAACTGTTTATAGTACATTATAAACGTAGAATTATTTCAATTTCATTTTAATACTACTGTTAATATACGTATAGATATTAAAAGTCAATATTTTAATTTATGATATTGAAAACATATTAAAACTATTGTTGTATTTCTTTTTAAAGCTACTAGTGAACTGATTACAGAGCAAGTACGGGGGCTGTTATTCAAGTACCAGGAACTGATTACAGACAAAACAATATTTAAAAAGCAATTACAATATTTAAAATAAAACTCCTTGGCTGTATAAAACAGTTTGTTTCATGTAACTGTAAATTGTTTTAACATTGAGGCGTCATTTTGAAAATTGCATGTCTTTATCACCAAGAATTTAACTCGTGAAAATTTTGATTAAAAGTTTTATTACGATCTTTGGCGTGGGCTAACATAAACAATGCATCGATTAACTCACTTCAACTTTTGAGGATGAAGCATCATTAAAAACTACTGTGTGTCACTGTGTGTAGTGAGTTTAATCGTGGGCGATCTGTGCCCACAGACGTATATAAAGAAGGACACTCTAAATCGGTTGTTGTACCACAAAATATCAATGCTGTGCGGGAAGTAAGAATGCAAGATTGTCGCGTTACATATCGCGAGATAAAGGCGTCTCTGGGTATAAGTATGACGAGCATAATTAAGAAATTACAGAAAAATTTGGCTGTAAAAAAAATTTGATCGCGGTGGATTACGCGCAACTTGAACTTTGATCAAAAACAAGCTCCTGTCGATTGGTACAGAAAAATGTTAAAAAAATACAATCATGGTACGCCAAAAGCTGTTGATAAGATCTATACAGATGGTGAATATTGGATCTATGCGTATGACCCCGAAACTAAACAACAGTCAACGGTGTGGCTGTTCCAAGATGAGCCGAACCCGACAAAAGTGATTCGTGCCAAAAGTATTAATAGACATGTGGTTACAGAGCTACTCGAGAATCGTAAAACAGTTAATACATAGTGGTACACGACTATTTGTTTGCCAGAAGTCTTTAAAGAAATAAGAAAGAACAATTGACAATGCAAAATCATTCTTCATCATGACAATGCTAGCTTTCACACATCGGCCGAAACAATTCGATTTTTGGAAGGTTAAAATGTTGAATTGACGGGTTATCTGTCGTACAGTCCTGATTTGGCAACTAAAAATTTCTATTTATTCCCAAACTTGAAGAATAAATTATGTGGGCAGCGGTTTTCGAGCCGCGAAGAGCTTGTTAATGCGTTCAAAATGCACGTTTTAGAGATATCTCAATCAGAATGGAAGAAGTGCTATTAAAATTTGGTTTCAGCGTAAAAGTACATCGATCCTCATGGTGAATATTTTGAAACGCAATATAACCATATTAAATGACAGATGTTTGTTTCTTTTTGATATTTCGCACACAAATTCGTAATGTCACCTTGCTCTGCAAACGAGTATCCAGCTGACTTAAAAAGTTTTCTGTATCCGTCTGTATTTATTTATAAAAAAATACTAAAACGTACTAATATACTAATGGTATTAAAGAAGATAATGTATACGGTAACCCCTCATCGACTTTAGGATATATTTTAGTAAAGCTCTAGAGTGTACTCGTGCCAGTACATATGTGTCCAATAGGCACATATGTACTGGCACTAAATAGAGATTTGTTAATAGTGTTCCGCTTGTTTTTAAATTACCAAAGTTTTTATTACATATTAAACAAGAATTTTTTGACGTTCTTGGAAAATTATCATTTACAATGTTAGAGTCAAAAACAAAAGTATGCAAAAAGTTTATGAATAATGACTTTTCATATGAAAACTCGTCTTCGATTCTCAGGTAATCTGTTTCAGAGGAAACTGTGTTAAAGAAATTTTTTTGTGCTAATGTCATGTAACTGTTAAAGTTTCTTACGCTGTTTTATTTTAAAACACACGCACTTTTATCGATGTCTTAAGTTCGCTATTTTGCTATAGAAATAGAAATGAGAGCGTATGTTATAGGTAGTAGGTGGTTGGCTCGGGGGCAGAAGTTATCGGATTCTAATGCTGACTAACGACGAATTGACGATAAGTTTGTCACTTAAATAACTTAAACTATTCTTTCCGTAGACATTTGGTTACAACACGTATTATCATGCAGCATGCAACCTACTGCTGCTCTTCGAATCTGTTCTTTCACTACGAATCCCCATCCAACGAATTGAATATTGATTCGAGAGGATTCACATGTTTCATGCCAGATCAGCATATCTTCAGGAAAAAATAAGAAAAGCAGCTGATATTGCATTGCAAATCAATTTAGTATTATTTAGAAGGAGAGGAGACATCTTTGATTTTCTTTTCCCTGTCTAAACTATTAATTAAACTATATTTTGGGTTAAATGTAATTTTTTCTTCAGTTAGATTATTTATGTATTTATCTAGGAGGTATGTTAGTGCCTGTATATATAATATGATACTGCTGGACGAATCGGCTTGCCCTCTTTTTGAACTTTTGGCATATATATATATATATATATATATATATATATATATATATATATAATACCATTATTATAGGCGCTTGTGCGTCCATTGGCATCAAATTTTTTTTCTCCAATTCTTTCGTGAAGAAATATTTAGACGATGGTAAATTTTGTTTAACCTCTGGGATATATTTATTAGTGGGGTCATACTTATATTTTTTGAATTTTTTTTAGTCTTTAATAATAATGTTAATTTTGTTATTGTAATTAGGTTTATTCATTATAAGGCGTGAAAGGTTGAAGGTTCTGAAATAAAAAGGTTGTGGAAGAGTTACACCTCAACGGTGAGGTGACAATTTGACAATGTGACAAGACAGAACAATACATAACCGGACCTTGAACGGAATCGAAAACTAAACAAAAACCATGAACGGGGCAGAGTTTTTTAGTAAAGTGCAACCAAATAATGTACAAATTGTAAAAATTCGTTTAAATTTCAATAAGATTATTTATTATCATTTCTCTCTAGCTACAAATACTATATTTATTAAGGAAAATCATTTCAAGATCCCTCTTTCTTCGTACTCATTCATAGGCTCATTAAAGTACGTAGTCGAGCTAACACCACCAACATCTCGCCCTTCGACCGGAGCCCTCCTATGAAGTCGCACGCCGCGATACCCGATGCCATCTTTCGGTACATTAATATACGTCTATAAATAACACCCTAAATTTCGGCTTTCATGAGAAACGCAGAAAAAAAAAAATGATAAATCCGAACGGAGCCGATCGTACATCGCCTTTTTATCTACGGCGACATTTTTTATCGGGGACGGATTCGAACGTGCTCCACGGCCATTGATACGCGGGCGGGCGCGGGCGGGCGGGCGGCGCGGCTCGAGGATATTTCAAGTGGAATCGGCCTGAAAAACTGATAGGCTCGTTTCGTGTATAAGGCGGCTCGCGTTCCGCGCCGCTACCTGATTTTACCCTGCATTTTCATAAATGGGCTATCGCTTGGAGAGAAGTAGCTGCGAGTGCGTATTGTCTGGAGACGATTTCGGCGCGCGGCCGGCGCGGAACACTACGCGCCTGCCTCGCCACTGGAATCGAACACGATTATCGTAAATAATATATGTCATTTTTCTTTATAATAAAATACATACTTTTTATTATTATTACTTATTCATTAAAACTGTCTTCCACTTCAGTAGTACATTGGCGACTACTTGATTTAAAGTTGATATAATTTATTTTTCAAAAATATTATTTTTGTCAATTATGTACATAAATGAAAAGAGTTGTTGCAGTTTATGCACTTCATTAAAACTAAAGTGCCATCGTTTTTATGTAAAATAACAGTTATTATTTTAAGTAAATTAATAAGAAATAATCATTTTTAAAAAATATTGAAAATGTCATATAAACTTTTATAGAGAGTTTGGAGACTGAATGGAATACTGTTTATTGTATGATTTTTTCATGATTATATTAAGAACTTTCGACTTCATAAATACGTTTTTATTTATTTCGCGTATTGAATAAAAACGTATTTATAAAATTTGATTTCAACATTCTATAGTCTGTTGTCATATTAAATAACAACTGATGTTATTAAACGTTAAAATGAAAAAAAACGAGTCATAACAATTAAAATATTTATAACTACTTATCTTAAATGCAAACTAAACAACTTGACACGCTTTCATTGACATATTTTTTTTTGAGTGGAAAATTACCCATACTAATTAAAATCAAAACATTTATAATGAATTAAGTTCACTCGACTATGAAAATGTGAATATTGCTACCGCCGAAATTGAGAAATGGTTTACTGTAAATACATAATTTACTTCTTTAGAGGAATAAAACAAGATGTGTGAACTTCTCACTTCCGAATGTGAAAATTGAAACTGGTTCTATTTTATTAAAAAACGAAGAATCAAAGCTTGTTGACACTACTCTATTTCTAGGTCTTACTTTGAATAATAAATTTTAAAGGTGTTCTCGTATCGGTGAGTTGGCGAAAAGGCTTAGCTCTGCTGCATTTGCAATAAAAAAATGAGAAATATGTCCGATATTAAAATCGCCATATTGATTTATTTTGGCTATTTACATAGTTTGATATCATATGGCATCCTACTTTGGGGACATTTTGCGGATGTTTACAGAATTTGGTTTTGCGAAAGCGAGCTCATTCTGATAATTTACATGCTGAGATCTTGTGTTTCTTTAGGTGTAAGTTTAACGAAATTGGAATTTTGACTTTGGCATCACAGTATATTTATCAAAATTTAATATACCTAGGAAAAAAATGTAGAATGTTTTAGTAAAAACAGTGATAGACAATTTCAATACTAGAAACAAAAATACAATGTTTACATGTTAGTTGACTGCACAGGGTCACGAATTCATTTAGGGGGCTCTTTGTGCACATGTTTAATAAGATTCTTGAGGCTATACAAAATTTATCCTTAGAGAAATTTAAAGTATTTATTAAGAAAACACTTTGCAGAAAAGGGTATTAGACAATCTTCAATGACTATATGATTGCATTTCTATATAGTTTTGGTTTGAAAATAGCTTTCCTCTAGTTTCTTGTTCATTCTTCTTGAGGCATATCTGGCTTACGAACAAGTAGTAATTAAAAGAAAGAGGTATTATTAAAAAAAAACTGTAAATTCTTTCAATGTTATGACATATTTCAAGTGCCATATTATAACCTACGAAATAAAGATATTTTGAATTTGAAAGACAAAAGTTTTATAGCAAATTTTTGTAATGCTTAAAAATCATAATAAAAAAGAACTAAGTATAAAACGTTTATGCAACTTTTATCAACAAAAAAGTACAATATACCCAAATACGCGATTCGTACTAATTATTAATGAAAATATATCTATACTAGTACACAATAGCCCTGTATGAAGAAAATATGCATGTAATATGTCCTGTCGACCAGTTCAAAATCGTGTTAATTCTTGATAAAGGTCCTAAAAATATGTGAGATAGCTCATTGGATTTGAAATAACGTCTAGAAAAATGTATTCGAAGGATTTTAAAGCACAATAAATAATAGAGGTAAAGTTATGGGAATCAAGATTTTCTTTAGGAAATTTTCTTTTCTTTATGAATCTCTTTTTTAATTTTCTTAAGTGTGAATCGTTTTCGAGTAAGTGCCAAAAAATGAAATAACTTTTTTTTCATTTTAATTTGTTAATAACTTTTGCAATTTTTATTGTGCTTTAAAATCCTTCTAATAAATTTTTGTTGATGTCATTCCAAATCCAATGAGCTATTTCACATATTTTAAGGATCTTTATCAAGAATTATCACGATTTTGTCGACTAGATTATAAGTAAACAACTTGTTTTCAATGCTTATACATATAGTTAAACTTGATTTCTGGAGTGACTACAAACTTTTGCGTGTTGTATTCAAATAATTTTGATAAAATTGAGTAATTTCATTTAAGGTGTTTTCTTATCAAATATTTAATTTATTTTTTTCCATACATGTATAATTTGTTCTTTCATAGACTGGCAAGTGTTTTCAAAACATTTCTGTTTTTTCGTTACTAGAGGTATTAAAATATTTGTTGTAGTTACGTTTTTAATTTTAGATATTCCTAATGGGATGTTTCGATTAAAGGGTTTCAGAATATATATTTGTTTTTTGCTTTAGATGGAAGTCGTCTTCTTCATAGAATACTTTTGTAGAATATACTGAAATTACCAGTTTTAACTATTGCACATGTCACACATTTTTGAGTCTGAGTTCTAAGTGTTAAATTTTAAATTTCTTGAGGTAAATAATAATAGAGAAAAATATTTTTCGTTGAAAGTTTGTTTTCTAGAAATCAGAGTGCTATTTTGATTTTAAGAAAAATTACCTATGGCATCAAAATTTAGTTGTATATTAATATAAAAATAGTTTTACATTTAAATCAGTATTACTAAAAAATATTTCAATGACAAATTATAAAAGCAAAAAGAGTTGAGGAGAAGATGAAAAATAATTTTTGTATAACTACGCTGACATATTTAGTTTGATAATTTTCCCTACAGGAATCTCAACAATGATGAACCTTTTTTTTAAACTTCAAACACTGAATATCTGTTGCACTAAGTAAAAAATTAATGAATGTACGTAAGAAAAACATCTACGAAGTTTAAGCTTTAAAAAAGGTAATGTTACACATTTTGTGTACCTTAACATTTGTATGAGATGCGGTACACAGGTGTGTATTAAATAAAGAAAAAAACAGATATGAAACGTTTTCACCACGTCTGTATGGTACCACAGACATCTACATTCAAAAAACTTTGTGAAACTCGTTATTTTTCGGTATTAGAACAGTGTTATCAGAGAGTTGGCTCAATTTTACTGTAATACTTCTCTTCGTGTCATGTTGTAGGTTTGATTCCTTTTAAACTTATTTTTTCTTATCAGAACTATTTTAACTGCTTTGTCATTTGCTTTATACATTATGATCCAGAGACCTTCTGATCATGATTTTGAAGAAAAATTAAATGCAGTTTTGTTAGACTTTAAAGCATCCAAGGAAGTATATAATACTCTACTGAAGCCAGGTGACCATGAACAAATATAAATTTGGTCATGTTTAAGAATATCAAATTCTGGAGCGAAATCGCCGAACTGGACATTAATTGCCTAAGTGGCCAGCGTGATCGCTTGCAAGTATTAATAAGCGGAATGACGATCACGGATCACTTAAAGCATGGATAAATTGCAGCACAAAATACATTTGTGTAAGACACTTGACTACGACATCCAGTGAACATGCATCATGCGGCCCACCTCTGGCCCTTGAGTCTGTTCTTCCACTACGAACACTCATTCCAATGAATTGAATAGGTGTATTAACTAAATGTATAATAAAATGATGGAAATAGTAAACGATAGGAGACCGAGCAAAGAAATATACAGAGTGAATGTATCATGGAAGTGCAGACCAAATTGGTGGCGTATTAAAAGAGGGCCAAATTTTAAATACTCGAAACCAATTAAAAGTTCGATAAATGTAAAAGAAGCAATAAATAGCATGTAAGTTGTAGAGATCCGTGGTTTCCTATTACCGCTTACCCTTTGAAAAATAAGCGCAAAGTTGTAAATAAATGGTCTGGTAATGTTTTTTACATAAAGGTATAGAAAGCTTACATGAAACGGACTTAATTGGCAAATTGTGGTTCAAAATAGTTTACAACAATTTGCATCGACACGGAGTAATTGGACGCTGATTTGATATTTCAATATAAAACTCTATAATATCAAGACAAATAAGATTTTTAACCCACTTAAAGTTCAAATGAAAGAGAAGGTTCTATACTTATATTCGTCGCATATATTTCGGCCTTTAGAAATAATGTTACCAAGAACATATTTCGGCCTTTAGAAATAATAAATCAGACAGATCCCATTTTGCCAAACATCTATTACAAACCGGTCATAAGCTTAATAACGATCACACATTCGATGTTTTGCATGTGTGTGAGAAGGGGTTACGTTTAAATGTTTTGGAATCTTAAAATTTTAAAATAAAATTTTAAAGATAATAACAATATGCTCAATGACCAAATTGACGTGTATAAATCGCCGTTATTGGACGCTTGCCTATAACTATTTGGGTAATGTTGGTGATGGTTAATCTGTGACATTTGACAGGCATGTCTATCGGTGGTGGTCTGTGGCTGCCTTAAGAATGTTTTCGTCGCTGTTTGACCATTGCATACAGCGGCCTGCCTAACGAGGTTGTGTTGGTTGTTTTAACGCTCCTGCACCCTGGTGGATGTGACTGTCGGCAATTTCCTAAGAATGTGCCTGGTTGGCATGAAACGTACATAGAATTAACAATTTAACAGTTAGCGGAATTAGATAATTATAAAAATAAATAACACTTGCTTAGGTGTTCGATATCTGTCAATCCTCTGGAATCAATATTCAATCATTTGGATAGAGATTCTTAGTGGAGAGGCAGATTCGAGGGTCAGCGGTGGGTTGCATGCTGCATGTTAATGCATGTTGCAGGCAAGCATCTACTATGGATTTCCGCGAATTAACACCTCATACAATACAATGATTGTACTCCAGTTACAAAATCTTGGTGTGAACGAGCGCCATTAGAAAACTTAAAATCGGAACTGGTTTTTTACATTTTCTGTGCGAAAGTATAAAGGAAAACAAAACTAAAGTAATCTTCAAATATATCTAGAAACATCACGTGTGGCGCATATTTTGACAGTTTTTTAACATTTAAAATTTTCTAAGCAATACTTCTGATTATGTGAATATTTTCTGAAATAATCGCTTAAAAGTATCCGAAATTGTGTTTCCCCATTTATTTCCAAATTGTATATCTAAAAAATATGAAAAAAAATTGCGAAGGTTGCAAATAAATACTTTCAAAGAAAACTATTTAAAACATGATTGGACATACCGTTTATGAGTTATTGCCGAAAAACTACGTTTGTCAACAAAAGGACGTAAGTACTATGAACATTTTGCTGGCGCACCTTAATTTACACTAGTTTTATAGTAATTGTTTAAATACCTAATTATTTCTCTAGTTATAGGCAATTATAGGGTTTATACCTATTATGTGCGGGAAACATGGAAAAAAGTGTGACAACGTAGTTTTTTGTAGGACATTTCTTAGTACTTTGGAACTCCACAATGAGCATGGTCCGATATGCTCTTAGCCGGTTTTTGTTCACGTATTTAAGGTTCTTGAAATAAAAAAAATGTGGATGTAACTTCAAGTGGTCGCCTAACATGATTTTATCATGGCACCGTGTTACGTGGTTAAGAATTATATACCTAAGAAACTACTAATCCAAAGTATGGAGAGGGAGTTAATATCTACACATACTACGATATCAAGCTCAATATTTGTCTGTCTGTTTGTGTGCGCATAGCTCATGAAATAGTGGCTTAAACCACATGTTTGATTTTAGTATGGGAATGCCCTACTTGTCAAGTTCAAGTATATATTTTAGGTTAATATGTTGAGTTACAAGACGTAACCTAGCGTTTTAGTAGTTACAAGTTTAGTACATTGCGTTGAATGATAAAATTGCGGAATATTGTTAGGCCGACTACAACACAACCTGAGTATATTTTATCTACGCATGTAGGTCGTAAGTGAATCGTGAGATACGCCGGCTGAAGTAATCACGATTAATCTTTTAGCAAATCGAATGCTCCCGATGGCAATTCAATAATTGAGTATTCGTGTGCGAAACATATCTCTATCGATTACAGAGAGACGTGCGACATTTTGCAGACACGTTTTTCTGCTCGACCTCCGTATGTCAGACGCCGTAGGTCGTCTGGGTGTCATAGAGTCCGTTCGTCGAGTGTTACTGCGTATTGTTGGAGTCACACATACACATAAACGCACGCACGCACGCGAGAGAGAGAGAAAATGAAAGAGAGAGTGAGAGAGAGAGAGAATGAGTGTGTTAGAGAGAGATAGATAGTGAAAGACTGCGAGTGAGAGGGAAGGAATTAGAGTGCGAGGAGGGGGGGGTGAGGGATGGAGAGGAAACAGACAGGCATGCACACACGTATGTATATAGGGATTTTTGCTCCAGGTTCATGATTTCATAGTAACTAACTAACTAGCTCATTTTTTTCTATAATACGATAATAGATCAGATTGCAAGAATATGTTAGACTATCTCGAGATCTGATCTCGTCTGCTCCTCGATAACTATCTTCTCTATTCTCTATCTCATTTTTTTTATACATTCGAAAGTAATTTTGAATTAGATTCGAAATGCCCTACGTTATCTAACCACCAAATATTTATATATATCTTTATTTGTCCACTACGGTTGGTGAGGGAAAACAATGGGAAATGCTATAAGGATTCATAGGAAGAGGGTTGGAAAGAGGAGGGGGAGAGACATGGGGCGAGAAATTCAGAAACGAGCCTTACAGTTGTCGCATATGATGTGTATCTTCTGACATCTCACCTTCGAAATAAGCAACATTAACATTAAATCCTAAAAGAAACGATTAAAGTTTTATTTGAAATGGTTTTCATAACGAAAATTAATAAATATATATATTATTATTTAACACTAAGAGTAACACAGTTTTTATTGAAGATAATTTTTTTGGGGGTAAATTTAATTTAATTTGGGGGTAAAACGGAGACAATATACTTATGATAACTAAAGTATGTGACATATGCTTGTGATTTTAAACTATTTAAAAACCGTTGAAAAACTGCATCAATAACACTACCACTGTTAGTTGTCAAAACACCTGTGTTTCACTCGAGCTTGATTTCATCTTTTAAAAAAAGGTCTTTCGGCAGCCGAAATGGAAGTAGATTTAATTTTATTTTCATATGTAATTCTTATAAAATATGTAATTTTCGGATTTCCTAAATTTTAAAACGCTGTAATTTCTAAACTAGTAAACCAATTTGACTCAAATTTGAACTCAACCTTTGTAATCGTTTACAGAACATGTGTATTGAGTTTCATTATGATGTCTTAAGCATTATAGACGCTATATATATAAATACGAGATAACACGAGGCTTGTCAGCACGATATATACACATGTATAAACCTTAAACCATATATATTTTCTTACTCAGCTCGTCGAGATAAGTCGGAAATAAACAAAATTTTTCAAAATTTTCGTCATGAGGGCAAATACAATAGTTAGATTTTTTGAAATGTACCAAAAAGCTATGAGCGGCTAAGCTTATTAAGAACTCAAGTTTACGTTAAAATCACTATCTAAAATTATAAGAAGGGAGTGATGGACTTTTTTTAAAGAACGGAACCACTTTCGACATATGGTAAAAGTAACAAATACCGAAAATTTATTATTTTTTGCAATTATAACTTTTAACAATTAATTTTAGCATTGAGAAATAAGACAATTATTAAAAGTATTTTAGAGAATACACAAAGACTGATTTACTGAAGCTCAATTAAAACAACCCTTTTAAAACTGTTAAAAGAGTCGGTTGGTTGTTATTTTTTATATCGACAAAATGGTCTTAGTTTGATATTATCTTCTTATTTTTATTAAGTGTGTTATAATATTGAAAAAGGTCGTAGGTATTGTATACGATTTCGTATACTCAATTGTATACATCGTACAAAAGCGAAAATGGTCGTATAAATACGATTAAAATCGTATGGTTGGCAATACTGATTGACAGTACCTACCTCTCGGAAAATAAGTTGAAACCATCTGAAGGCCGACTAGCATCGCGCGCGCTCATTGGTTAAATCGAATAGCGCGCGCTTCCCCGGTTTCCTGTTACTGTTACCGTCCCTTTTCACGAAATCTGTACCGGCCCTGGTTCACTTTTGTGCCAGTTTTCAACCTACAAGTAGGATCTTCGGCCAGCAGAGTTTTAATAAAACACTTTATTGTAGTAATATTGATCGAGGATCAGACGCATCAGAGCATCGTTAAACTTTGATTGTGACTGCAGAAATCGGAATGCGGGGAATCGGGACTAATCCTAGTTTAATACTGGCTGTGTACGTGTTCCCGATATCTTGTCAAACGGAACTCCGCTTCTTTATAAAAAACACATGATATTTACAATTTAGATCTGCAAAACTTATTTAATTCGCTGCATAAATCTATTTTCTATTAGCAAGTACAGTTAGTTGTAGTCAGCGACACCTGGAAGAGAAGTGAGGGTCTGTTTTTTCTCATTGGCTTTTTAAATGGTTTCCGCCTCCACTTCACCAGTGTATAATAAATTAAACGCAAGAAATAGCCCTTCGTACACTTTTAATAGGCGCTAGCTACACACATACCTAACTAATTACTTATAGGATGGCGATAAAAAACAAAGCGATATATGGCTTTTTAAAATAGAGATTTTAAAGATACAATAATTCCACAAGAGTGTTCGCTATTTTACACGAGTCTGTATGATTATATATTTCAAATAATACTTTATTGAAAACTATATCATATTTAAATCTAAGTTTCGGCCGTTCCGCACAAAATCACTCAAATCGGTTCCGGGAAAATGAGAGGAAAGATGTTACACGTTAAAAAGGAAAGGGAAACTGAAAGGGCTGAAATTACAAATAGGGTCAACTTTGAGATGGCTCATCTGATCAGGACAGGCTTATGCGACAGGTGCGAAGTTATGAAAAAGATTAAATCTCGATTAAGATATTATACCTTCGCAGGCGGAGCCGAGGGTTAAGGCCGGTGTAGGGATAACCACCGGTGGCGGGGTCCGCGCGAGCGTCGCGTCGTCGAAGTCACACTGGCGTATGCCGAATTGCATGTTTGTACGTTTGCGGATGATCAGTGTTCATAGTGTTTTTCAGTGTTCATATATTACAACGATTCTGCATGCCGTAACAAATATCAACCGAGCATTACGATAAATGAGATTGTCATACTTATAGATTGTTAATTTTGTTTATACACATACATTAAATTTTTTGTTAAAATAGTGTGACATAAATATTAATTTTCGTATGTACCTTAGATTTTGTTATGACGCTTTGCTTCTCAATTGCAGTTTTGATTGACCGTATTTAGGATAGTTTACTTGATACTATTTTACAGGTAAATATTTTTTTGTTTTGTATTTACTAGCTTCGCTTTATTCTGGGTAGGCGTCGGCTCGCAAGCACCATCGTCACTTAATATCCAAACAGAAATGGAGCTATCCTACATACTATTTTTAATCTCACGGCAGACATTAAACTACTACTTCCTATAGACAAAGATCCACCTTTAATTACTTAATTTTTCTTATAGCTGTATATGCCTACATCATTCTAGCTATACGTAGAGTGAGTACGGACTCGATGGCTCTGCTAGTGCATCCGGGCGAAGCCGCGCGCAAACATTAACATCAAATACGCAAATAGGGGCCCGTCCCGCCGCCGTCCCGCAGATCCTTACAAAGCGAGGGCGCCGGCGCCGCCGCAGCCCCGCGCGCGCGTCAGCCCATCTGTCTCCGGCGATGCACTCCTCTTATCACAGCTCGTTTGCACGTCGTGAAATTTATTAAGACCCTTCCCTATTATTATGACCGTGGGCGCTTGTTTTATCTTACGAATGACTGTTTTTTTTCTTTATCTTACTCCGTCTTAAATAATTTCTCGTTTTCTAAATGTCTATTGTCTATTTCTCTTATTTTCGTCGTTCTTGCTAAATATGTATTAATTAGGAATGCTGCCATTAAAAACGAACTCTAGAAAAAAAAAGGCAGTTGAAATTTGAACACTACGATATAGGAAATACTAATTTATCGTGGTACCTTCTCTGTTTTTAAAATATTCTGAAACGAAATTAGATGTATATTTAAGTAGTTCCTGAAAACAACCTGAAATGACGAATAGAAGAATTTTTATAACCAATCATATAATGTTTAACAATAAATGCAACGAAGCGGTCGGCGGACTTTTATAATAACATCTAGACATGATCCTAGAATTGCTATACAAGAAACTAAAAAAGTTAATATCTCTATAACTTAAACTTCAACGACAACTCACTAGTTTCATGGACTAGTAAGTCACTACAGATAACGCACGTACCGCTGGCAATTCAACAATAAAACATGATTAGTGTTCGAATTTCCTACATATCTCACTTCTGTACCAAAAATAAGCAGACGACGCTGTGTTTTGTGTGCGCATGTCAATTAAGCTGTATTCGTACGTCCCGAACCATCTGTCACCCGGCGCTGGGCGAGACACCTAGTAATGGAGTTTGTGTTATCTCCGGACGACCCGATTTGTAGGCGTCGCCGCGGAGCTGCGAAACTGGCGGTTTCGAATTTAGGAGGCTCTTTAAGTTGAGTTTCTTTGAAACTCTTTTGCGAAGCTTTACCTGGGTCGACGTAAATTTGATTTGTTAATTTCAGTTCAATTCAAGTGCTTAATTGTAATTTTAATAACTTTTACCGAAAAGTGCATTATTGAAATTTATTGAGAATTAAGTTGTCATCCGGAAGTGGTAAATTCAGTGATCATCTGGAATTTAGAGCTTAATTAAGTTTTTTAATATTCACTTCATGTTATATCTTTTTCACTCCTTATGATAGCAAGAAAAAAAATATATTTATCAGTTTAAAAATATGTGGTTATACGAATTTTGAAAATACATATTTTTTAAAATCAAACGTAAATTAGTGCTCATTTTAACGGTAGGGAACCTCGTGATGAAATCTACTTATCAGAGGACAATCACCACGAATTTTGCAAGAGATGTAAAGTTTTTAACACGCCTCACGCATGCACAGACATGTAGTCATACAAGTACAAATAGCAGCATAAGTTAGCTCTACCGATCGTGTTTAAGAAAAACACTTAGCGTCTACTTATGCAACGAATCAACTATTTTGAGACTTTTTGCGTAGAAATTTATAGAAAAACGGAAGCGTAGTGTAAGTTGAAGTTAAATGTCGGCCAAGAATATAATTTGTAGAATTTGGATGACAATAAAAAAGGATAAATTCTGACACAAGTGAGTTTGTCGAAATTGAAGTAACGAACGTATATGAATACTGTATTTATAGCTATGTTCCTAACTTAAGTAGGAAGATTAAAAATTTAAATATACCGTACGTAGTTTCTGATCATATTTCATTTTTTGTATTTCATCAGAAAATAAGTGTAAATCTAATAATGTATAATGGCCTTAACACATTGTTACGAGGTATGTTTGTAATCTAAGCGAATAAAAACTTTCCCATATTATATTCTAAACACTTGTTAGCACTTCAGATTTGAGATGTTCACATTTGAATAATGTTTTGCATCTCGTTTCTTATGCAAATCATCGTCGAACTTTCGGTGTTATAAATAAAATTTAAAAACTTTAACGTTTATTGGATTTATTTTGTTAATTTTTCTAATAATTGTGGGGGTTGTTTAGAGTGTATTAAATGAATTCTCTTTTATTAACAAGAAAAAGTAGATATTTCACAAAGAAAGACATGAAATTATAGTAAACAAAATAAGATTTTTAACAGAATTTGATTTCTCTGCTTCGATGAGCTTGTTGGAAATGAACTTAATAAGATATTCTGATCGAACTGAATCATAGCCGATTAAGAGTTATTATCTACGAAAGCTCGGGTTGGCGACGGCAAATAAATCCCTAAGGGCTTAGGTCTAACGGCCGTTTTGGGTTAGGTATAGGTTAGGTTATCGAATCTAAGAATCTTAAAACCGTAAGAATTTTGCAAAAGTTCTGCGATGTAGCCAGTCAAACTTTCAGTTGCCTAGCTAATAGTAAATGTGCCTAAAGTAATGCAACATAACCGACGAAAAACTAAGTTATTCTAGATTAAATATTTATTTCCTTATTTATTTAGTATAACATTGGTTTAAGTATTATTTTGTAATTAATTTCTATAAGATCGCATCAATGGAAAACTCATTTTCTGAGAAATATCCATTGTAGGATAATTTGTGGTGTAAATCAAATAATATTATTAAGCAAATGCATAGGATGCATCGTTAAAATTTTGTAAGATACTTGTAAGATATAAGAACAATAGATAAATCGGTAGCATTAAAAACGATTGATGAAATTACTTACCCAGTGACTAAGAAATGGTTACTACGACAGGGGTACAATGGGTGGATACGCAAAGCAAAATTTAGTTATTGTATGAGATCAGTAAATGATATAAAAAGCAGATGACTTACTTGAATGAAAAAAAAATAAAGTCTTAAAATTTAAGGTCCAAATAACAGTATTGTGGGAGTGTTTGTGCAGAGCAGTGTGGTGGTAAAACCTGGCACAACTAAGAAAAAGGTGGAAATTTTTTGTCTAGAAAATGATACATAATAAAATAAAAATTAAACGCCCTCTGTCGGTTCCGATCTTGTTCCCGTCCTAAATTCCAGTCTCGAAACTGTTTTCCTGGTCCTGATTTATTTATTTATTATTCAATGCTGTCTATCATTTCTCTTACAATATTTATAGTCTATTTGTTTAGTGCAGTTTTAATTAACGTTTAATTGGACCTGTATCGTAATCAATTTTTCAACACCAGTGAAAAACGGTTCAGTTTCATTACATTTCAATAGAGAATCGCAAATGAGTACACTATTCATTAGATTTCTTTCAGTGAGCTCGTGTGGTATCCAAATATCGAGCTCTTTGTAAATCTAACTTCCTTCATACGGATGAAAACTGTTTCGTTGTCAATCTGAAATTCTTCATCTATGTTTTAAGTATTAATTTGCCATCCTTGCTCTATTTTGTCAAAATGGCATCGACTTTATCTGTTACAGGTCGACTAGAGCGAGGTTTATCTTTGACATAAACATTACCGGACTGAAAACGCTTGAACCAGTTTTGTACAACCCTTACCCGCATTGCATTGATATCACATTTTTTTTCGCGTCTTGTGTCGCATTTTTCTCTTTTGTATAATGAAATTTCAAAATGTATCGAATTCCTACTTTAGATTCATTTATTTTGTTGGACAGAAAAACAACAGAAACTCGGTGGGACAATGTTTTTACTTTTATTTTTCCTTTTTTTAAAATATCTATTTAATGGTATTATATATACATAGATTAGGCACACCCAAAGTGATTATTCTGAAACTTTTTACTTTAAAAATACGAAAAAACTTTTTCCCAACCTAATAAATTTATTGATTATATAAATCTATAATTAATATCTACAGTTGAATTTCTTTGTTGTAATATTTGCATTATTTAATGATTATTTAGAGGAATGAATGTTTATCAAAAATATTAGTGCCTATGTATCGCCTTGTTAAGAACCTAAATTTTGAAATAAATTTAAATTTCTTACGTTTTAGAATAACTATTTAAACTGAATAAACATACTCCTAAGGATATGCTGCGTATATGTGGAAAGTAATAAATAAACAATAATCATTAAAATTAATATATTATTCGCCAATATGGTATGAGTAAAGTAATATTAATTTTTATTCTTCATGTGGGATAAACAGTAACTTTACGAACAATTTTTGAAGTCTCTAAGTAGCTGATTTCTCACCGTTAGTACGTTCAGGTGTAACAAGTACGACTTTTCGTGTAGGAATATATTTAGCGGACGCAAATTTCATTAAAAACTGCTCAAATTTAAAAAAAAAGATAAAAGAAAACATAGTGTCAATATTAAAATTATGAAGTTGAATTAGCAACTGAAAAATTTATTGGTGTTTATAGAGTACCATAATAATTTTAAAATAGTTAAAAGATTGGTAATTATCCTAGTAGAATACCAGACACAGATGATGATAATAACGATGAACTCACACCGTTTGAAGTACTTGAAAAAGCGAAAGAAGCCATCGATAATTTAGGTTCCGTAAAATCGAGATCAAAATACGAAGCTGCTTATATAACATTCATTCATCAGAGAAAATTGAAAAATTTTTCTGAATGATTTTTATGGTCTAAATTAGGTAAAATACTCAATGTTATAAAATGCTTTTGACTCAAATCATAAACTTTGAAATTTTGGATCCGATTTCAAACAAAAATTACACAATTATAAATATAACATTTACAAATACCTCAAAATTGATTATATATAAATGAAATTAAAAACAATTTTTGTTTTTGTTGTACTTCCTTGATTTTCATTTCAAATATAGCTATTTTTGGTGTTACCAAGATCTCAAATTTTTACCCATTCAATGATTATTTCGCTCTAAAGATCTAAAGATATTTTTCCTAGTTTTGAAATTAAGATGTTTTTAAAACAACTTTATTGTTATTTACCTTTTCAGGACAAAGTAGCTTGCAAATGTCAGAAAAATGGGAACCCACGATGGACAATCGTTTG
>BGZK01001913.1:0-94928 GCA_005406025.1 Eumeta japonica | reverse complement strand
GAAATCATATACATAGGTTATGTAACCTATCATTTGCGAAATATCATACGTACCAATTTTCATCAAAATCGGTCAAAGCATTGTTACGTTATAAAATACTACACACAGATAGTGATATAAGAATTTAAAAATTTAGGTATCATAATATGAGTTAATGCGTCATATAACGAATAGTCATCACAGAATGCGACAAAATGTATGGACGGACAGGATCTACAGATTTGTAAGGTATCACTGATGTACATATATATAAACGAGTGCAGTCCAATTAGGTGAAAGCCGAGGAGCGCCCGATCAATAAAGAGAGGTTCGTCGTAAACTTTCTTGGGTCCAACTAGACACTAACTCAAATAAAACTGATTAAATCGAAAGTTACCGAACTGCGGACAGATGGAAATGAGGGACTTGACAGACCGGCCCGGACGCGACCGACATCCTCATGCGCAACGCCTACGGCGATAAATTGAAATCTGCGGGAAATCTGACAGTGTTTTTGTGGATGATTTCATGAATTTTCTTTATGAAGAGAAATGTTTCTTTATTCAAGAATATTAATGCATTAAATAAATAAAATTGGAGACTTTTTACAGTTATGATTTTGTTGCTGCGTATAATCAAACGGTAATAATTTTAATTTTAAAGCCACTGAAATTAATGATCATGGGTATAAAAAAAAATAGAAAGGAAAAACTTGGAATACTGTTGATCAGGCAGGCCATTCCTGAAACTTTAAATATGATCAAGTACAAAGCATAAATTCATTAAGAACTTGTGTTATTTTGAAAACCCTTTATAGAATTTTTGGTTAATAACGTCTCTATAACGAAGCCACCGATTTTAATTGAGTTTGAAACGATCGATATTATTCCTTAAGCAGAAAACGTATCAGTAGTTAGATTTGGTATTTATCGGAGGAGTAGTTTACAAAATATTCTACTGAAATGCTTTTTCAAGATGTTTACAAGACACCCACACACACACACACACACACAAGCACGCGTTAAAAAACAAGTCGTTAGATAAAAACTTATAAATCAAATCTGATAGAGCGGTAGTAGCCGAGTAATTACTGCGTTGCTTTCGAATCTCAAAGTGATACTTAAGTTTGATCCATGAACTCGAGTGAAACAAATTTAGGGCTCTTAGCCAAATAAGGAAAACCCTTATGGTTTCATCATGCCCTTTCGTACGTCCGTCTGTTTCTTTCACAGGTCACAAGCATTTTACTCAAAAACTACAAGATCTATATTAATGAAATTCATAGTATAGTTGTCTTGTATAAGTCGCTACTTTGTTTAGTAGTCAAATAACAAAAACAAATATTTCTTGGGTGGCACTCCAAACATGTAACAGAAGCTGAAAAAATTTTTTTCAGCAAACATCAATGTGTGGTACAATTTTCGACAACTCCTTTAAAACACTTTAAGGCTTTTAAACAATTTACTTGATAATTGAATATTTTCGGAAAATCGCTTCGAAAATGGTAAAATTGTATATCCCATTCATTTTTAAACCGTATATCCGAAATTACAAAGATAACGCTTAATAAATGCTTTCAATTTAATGTTATTTTGAACATGATCGGATATAACATTTTAGGATAATGCTAAAAACTTTTACTTTCCAACAAAAGAATGTACGTTATTATGCTCTTTTATTGGTGTACTTTAGTTTCCATTAGTTTAAGAGTAACATTCGACGTATCTATTTGACTATCTAGTTATAAGCGACTACAGTGCTACCTATTCTGTGCGGGATACATGGAAATAAATGTAACAAAAGTTATTGCACCCTCATAAGCGGAGCGCATGAGGTAGTGCTCTACTTACGAAAAACGAGTGATTTTTCAACTTTAAATGTCTTTATTTATTACATGTTGCACTTGTAAAATAATGTATGCATTCAAACGGCAAGAATAATCACTGATTTTAATATCTGTAATATCTTCAAAACACATTTTGTTATAGAACATATTTTAAAACTGTTTTAAATTTTTCGTGGACGTCCGTGTGTCTGTATGTGCGCATCCTGTATGTGGTCACGATAACGAATGAAATACTTCACTAATCGAGTGTTTTGTTTTTGTCTGAATAGAAGCCTATTGTATTTTACTGTCTAATTCGGTGTTAATTGATATTTAATAAACAAAATTTTGACAAGTCTTTTAGTAAAAAAATTTTTTTAATAAATCTTAATATAGAGAACATAAGAAACTTGAAGCGTGACTGTCTTTTTATTCTCAATGTTTAAGTAAAAATTTTGACACCACGGTAAGTATTTTTTTAATTTATTTCAATTTAAAAAAATGATGATTACGGTATAAATTTTGTTAATATATAGAATTTAGAGTATTTAACAATGCATACCAAGTAATTTGTAATCATCCATAAAGAGTGAACTCCAGTCGTTCGTCGGAGCTGACATACACACTTTTCTTTAGTAAAATGGAGTAACCACAATGAGGCGTGCACTTTTGGATTTCCAAATTTTTCATCTTTAATACATTTCTTTGTAGTAACGGCTTTGGAACCCTACCATGATGCATTGTCTAACATGTTCTAAGTCAGTTTTACAATTATTATAGTACAGAACTTATGTAATGGTAAAGTTTTGTCGACATAATATATTAAAATGTAAGAACCATAATGTTAGGTTACCATCGTAACCAAACGTATACTTTAACTTGATCATATAACTTATTTATATTTTAAAAAGGAATTAGGGAAATAAAATTAGTGGTTCTCGACCTATATGTGCATTCATAGAGACAAACAGATAGACGTATTTAATGTTTTATGATATGCATGAAAATTTATTATGACTCCGGTCTTGCAGTAAGGTAACAAAACATGTACGATTTACAGTTCTTTGTATTTGAATACCGAAATCAACATTTATACTAGTCCGGTATCTACTATAGATTTATTTAAACACTATACAATTGTATTTTCCATTTTACATTTCCACCTATATATAGTCTAAGATCCGAAGTAAGATCGATCCATACGCATCTGTCGGTCGTTTAAAAATTATATTTCATCAAATAAAATAAGTTTCTAAACCTAACCGGAATAGGTCGAAAAATATCACTACTATAAATAATTAAAATTATAAAAAATAATATGTTTTCAAATTTTACCGGTGTGTTTGCGAAATAATCTGAACTCTAGTGAAAAGTACATAATATACACAGCTTGCAACACCAAGACTGAGTATCTTTTCCCCATAATACCTAATAACAGCGTACATACAAATTATAAATAAATTAATTTAATATAAATTAATATTAAGAATTGTACTTTGCTGCCAACCAATTGAATTATATATAAAATTAAACTAATTTTATTGTGACAGTAGTATAGGGTTGGTTGAGAAAAGTATGTCATAGATAATATAACAGTCGTAACGCTTTTAAATTAAAAGTCGGAACAAGAAAATATATAAGATAGAGAGGAACGCGTGTACTATTGTGTAATAGAGGAGGATGCAGTACAGCAGCTATGCGCCTCGATGCCGTAAAATGTGAGAGAGTGCGTGCTTTTCTTCATAGTGTAGAAAAGGAACAAACTAGTACACGATTATACAGTGTTTTGAAGTGAGTTAAATGATTTTCTTATTGATTTTAATGAAAAACTTTTGAAAAACTTGGCATATATGTAAGTATGGTGAAGAAAAGGGCTTTAAAACAAAAATTAAAGACAGGTATTCTTACAAAACAATATATTAACACAGGTTTGGTATTCCAGGTGTATTCCAGGTATGCAAGAAAAGGCAAACCGTTCCACCTTGCTGGGCAGAAAACCTAAAAGTTCTCAAGAAAGAGGTCCTAAGGAAACATTGCCGTATTAAGAACACAGTCCCAATCAAAAGACAATATGTGATGGACGAATATCTCGGAAAAAATACCATTAGAGAGCCAAAGAGGCACAAACTAAAATCTGAAAAAATTCTGTACTTCACAGGAGGGAAACAATGTGAGAAATGGTTTACCGAGTGATTGGAAGGACCACTAGGAGATATGCGCTAGGAGATAAGAGGACGTTCTACTGAGAAATCCAAATGTGGAAACATTTACCCCAACTCCGTTGGCCGAACTTCTTGCTGAAATCTTTTACCTAGACGACATGGCGACAGCAAAACATCCATGTTGCACAAAACTGAAGAACAGAATCGAAGAACTGGGTCTAACCGTTGACGATCCGCCCCTCAATGCCGCAGAACTTCAATCGGTATTCAGGCCATAAAATCCGAAGCGCAGCGGGAACTTTGATTATAGCCAATAAATGCCTGTCGTTGGGACACGAAGCAATGGAAGGTTGTTCATTCGGCCGCGTTCCGGAAACCGGGGAGGAAAGATTACACCCATCCAAAGTCATACAGGCTGATCGGCCTTCTTTCAGTTCTCAGAAAAATCGTTGAGAAACTTCTGGTATACCGATTGCAGTGGCATGTACTACTCTCAACGACAGGCAGTACGAATTCGTGCTCCAACAAGAGACCGAGGACGCCCTTTGACCTAGTGATAAATCTAAGACAGAAGAGAAAAAGAAGAATTACACTCACCTCGTGTCATTAGACATAGTAGGGTCTTTGATAACGCTTGTTGTTATTAAAAATCAGCTTGCCAAAAATGCCCGAGAAGCCTGTACCGTGTAATCGACTCGTATCTTAGACATCGCTGGGTAATAGTGAACTACGCGAGAGCGACGAAAATGAGGCGATGCAAGGGTTGGATCCAAGGGTCAATAGGTGGCTCCACTTTCTGAAACATCATACTTGATTCCTTGCTCGACGAATTATCCGACGAAAAGTGTGATATCAAGCGTTTGCGGATGATATGATTTTAGCTTTTCTGGCAGATCTATCGAATCTCCACAAGAATAGTCTGTTACGAGACGTCATGTAGTAGGGGAGCGTAACAACCTCAAATTCGTGCTTCATAAAACTAAAACCACCTTGTTTACGAGAGAGCTGAAGTACGACGTCCCCATAGTACGAATGGCCGGCAGCAGATCGAGCTCGTGAACGAGCTGAATGTACCAGGCCTAATCATCTATAAATGCCTTACGTTCGAGACGCATGTGGCTGACATACGCAGAAGAGCGGCAGATATCTATAAGCAGCTAGCGTGCACCGCAAAAGTCACATGGGGACTCAACCCTGAAATCATCAGAACTATATACTTCGCCGTTATAAAACTTATCGTGCTTTACGCTGCAAGCTCATGGTCCCCGGCAGTGGATTTACTGATAAACAGAAACCAACTTAACATGCTGAAAAGGCGATTCGAGCAGAAAATTTGCAAATCATATCACCAGATATCTCTCAACGCTGTTCTAGCACTATCCGGCTTGCCCTGCTGGACCTGGAAGCGTGAATCAGCCGCTCTATACAAACATAAAGGAAGCTCTTGAATGACTGCCTCCTGCCTGGATGAAAGCTCGAAACGAGGGTGAGTTACCTGGAGCAACCTCATTTCTCTACACGCAGGGTCGCTTGTCTGCAACATGCATTAACATGCAGCATACAACCCGCCGCTGACTCTCGAATCTGTTCTTTCACTAAGCATCATAGCACTTGTTTAGGTGTTCGATTTCTGTCAATCCTCTCGAATCAATATTATATTGTTTCTATAGGGATCCGTAGTAAAAGAACAGATTCAAGGGTCAGCGGCGAGTTGCATGCTGCATGTTAATACTTGTTGCAGACAAGCATATATTATAAATTTCCGCGAATTGGCACCTCACACAATATAATACTGCAAAGAGCCTCTAGAAGCCGCGGATCCGGTAATTGTACGAAAGATTACTGACCTACACGTATATATCGATGGCAGCAAAACAGAAGGCAAGGAGGGCGCTACGTTAACTTGTTAGAAGAAAGGTGAGGAAGACATAAACCACACCTTTAGTTTAGACCCTTCTTGGTCTTCATTAGAGTTATATGCATAGAGCAATATTACTGGTTAATTTCAGAACAGAGTCAAAAGTCAGCGTGTTAAGAGATTCCAAGTCCTCTAGAACTACTGAGTTATTTCTCGAATAACGGCCTGAAACTATCTTCCGCATAGCGACCAAAAGAAATAGCGGTTTATATACACACACAACACCACGCACAAACTCACTACATACACAAAACATTAATGGATTTGGGGCACAAACGCCATCAGGAAGGATCAACAAGTTGAACAAGGCAATCCCCACAATCATAGACACCACAGAAGAGATTTTGAAATGCGGAGAAAAGAAAACCCAGACCTAAAACTCAGGCTGGTGTTCCTGTTCCTGGATTGCAATACCGAAAGACTTGAAATAAGTGTTTAATGCTAAGCAAGGTATCCTCGCTCTATGTCAATCTCTCCTGGAATAGTGGTTCTCCTAAACTGTAGCATTTTAAAAACGAGCATAAAGCGTAAGGTCTTCGATGCACTGCCCCTAGTGGAAGTTGGAGGAAACAAGTGCAGAATAGTCAGGACTAAAAATAAAACAATCCTGCTACTCTCCTGCAATGAAAAAACAGCCTCAAGCATGCTCGTTGCTGTCATTTTGGGAGGCGATTACACTCACTATAAGTGTGGATGCGATGTCGAAGTGTTTCGAGATCGAGATGCATCAAAGCATCCGAGGTTCACGAGGTCGTGGTGTATGAGAACCGTGGTGAAAATCTAAATTACCTTCTGCAACGCGACCAAAAGATCCGATTCGTCAGGTTCCAAACGTCTCCAGTAACGTATAGCCCAAGACAAAAAGCGGATCTAGAGTGAAGCATACAGAGAGCCCATAAAGAAAAATCCGACTCTCAAAGACGCATTTTTGTATTCCTAGGAGCACTAGGAACCACAAAAACTTATCCAGGGGCAAAGACTTTGCAGGGGCAAATACATTAAAAGCGAACAGGAAGAAAACAAAAGTACCAAAACGCACCAAAACCGCACAACAAGAGCCCAAGAAGGGCGAGGAGGGCAGGAGGTCGACCAACCGGCTGCAGTTTCTGTAAGGCAACTGCGAGAACACTACGCGAACGCGCTCGGGATCATACTGCTTATTTTAGAAATCCTAAAGGTTCACAAAGCCACGTACGAGGGGATATTAGGGTTATACCTCGAATAATCTGAGGCACGGTTGACGGCTGCGTTTGAGGACATGGAGGCCGCCATATATGACAACGACTTTAAAACAATTTTGAGGTATAAGTACTATACATATATAGCCTTCAGTGTGATAAGTGGTTTTGTGGCCCTTGATAAGGAATAGACGGAGCGTACAGAAGATACGTACCTATATACATCATTCCCGTATTGATAGTGGTTGTGCTGGGTTGCGCTGGAGGAGAAAATTCTAGAGATGGCGAAATCCGTCACCATTCACCGTCCTGACCATGCAAAGTGCTGCAGGATCTGGCGTCCGCACGAACCGTCATCATACGGACCACTGCAAAACATAAGTTGTACGCTAGTGTACCACGCCGTGGTGGCGATTCCGCGCCACACAGTTATATTCTACACGGATGACGGTGAAGTAGGCATATTCGTCAATAGAGCCTTGGCTGCCAGTGACAAAAAATATCACAATAATGCTAAGTGGCTATCCTTAATAAGGACAGAAAAGTCATGGATATCCTGGAAGACCGACGAGGAGGACTCCTCGACTAAGACAAAACTACAAGCTATCCCTTAAATGTTTAAAAATAAGGCTACTGTGAACTCTGTGTTTGTGTGATAACACAGGAAAACAACATGTTCGTTGTATGAATTTTTTTAGATGAATCTGAATTGTTTTTCCACGCTAATTTCAAAATTTATTTAAATGCATTTATTCTGAAGTAAATTTTCTTTTATATGATATTCTCGCGTGAGATGTGTTAGAAGTACTATTTTGAATGCTCCAACAGTAATCAGCCATCATACTTACGTTCCAGTATCCTTGATATCTCTCCTCCGTGGTGCTAATATCCTGATGAAAGCTCCCCTTGTTCCTCGCTTAGGTCACCGAGATTTTCAGGAAAATAATCTAGATGGCTCTTAAGTTAGTGAAGTTTAATACTGATGTTACATCCAAGCTGCTGGAAGTGTATCAGCAACTCTCGATCGCAAAGACTCAACACAATTTTACATACCGAACTAGGTATCCAGGTCTTAGCACTTGTCGGCAATAGAAACTCAAAATAGTCCAAGTATGCTTTTCAGAAGTCCGACATATTCAAACGGAATGTTTAGAACATATATTCTCCACAAATAACAAAAAAACTATCAGGACTTTCTATTTATCTAAACTATCAGGACAGACAGAAACACGACCTCATTGAGCAAGACATAATGAAATTTATACAGAAATTAGTTTGGTTACAGCGCTATTGATAGAAATTATCAACTACTCATGCAAATTCAAGACGGCACTTGTATCGCACTAACCAGAGCTACTACAAAAATCTGAGATTTCAGATTCGAAAACAGCGCAAAATTGATAAAAACAGTAGAAAAATCTCATGCAACAAATAAAAGGTGAATTTTTTTCTGTGTAATTTATGCCTTAATGAATTATTATCACTGAATTATCATTATTTAGTATAATACAAAGAAGGAATTAATTGAAAATGACAATGTTTTCGATAAATTAATATTTATTTGCACTCGTTAATTCAAATATTTTTCTACTTAAATTATACAGTAAAGAAATAAATGCATCACAAGCCGAACGCTTAGCCGATCGTGCCTCTCTGTTGTTCCGCGCTCTCTTCGGCTCAGGCGGAACGCGACAATAAGACATGCTTTTCGTGAGTGCAGCCGGCGTTCATCGATTTATAAGACATCAAAAGAAAAATAGTAATAAAAAAGAGATAAAATGCATATAAAAATACATATCAAAAGTATATGAAATAAAACATCAATAATACGAAAAAGAAAATAAAAATAAAAATGCAATTGGTCGGTATGGTACCCATGGCTACGGTGAGAGCGGGTCGCAAGGTTTCCTCTAATGTCTGAACCGGGTGATGGCTGCCTTATCGTGGTACTATGAGTTGGTGCCACAGAGTGGGCTAGGCAAGTTACGAAAGTAACAATACTGTAATTTATATCTTTGGTAATAATATATATAGTAATTAAAGTAGGCTACATAAGGTACCGAGTGTAGAACATACACTCAAATAATAAAATAAGGCGATGCAAGTGGACAAATCTACAAGATTTGTAAGAAGTATATAATTAAAATGATAAAATAGAATTAAAATAAAAGCACGGATCCAGAGTCTGTGAGTTAATTTATATAAAGGGAAATAAAAACATAAGTCATCAGTTTATTGGCATTTCAGTTCATTGTCTTCTGCTAAGAATTTCTAAAAGTAAGTCACGATCAACCTGTTGTATCCTTATTGAAATGTTTTATTTGCAAATGTGATAATAATGATGCAATAAAAAATGTTACGATTTCTGGGTAGTATGTCTGCAATATCTTTAAAATATATATAGAAATAGGCGTAGTGATGTTAGAAAATGGTGTGCGATGGTAGGCGAAAGATCGGTAGAAAGCATCAGACTAAATGTCATGTAGATTAAATCGATGGGATAGTAAAAAAGGCCAAACTTTAAGAACCCTAAACCGACAAAGTTCTTTAATAACAATAAATAAATATTAGTAAATTATAAAAATATACAAACTAAACATTCGCAATGACACCGCTCGCGATTTATTAAACTCTCTCGATCGACACGTAACTCCTGCATAAGATCCGTAAGAGCAATATAACAGGAGCTTTAGACTTTGACTATCGAGCTTCAGGTAATAAAGAACATCGATAACGCCATTACAAGGTGTTTGCTCTCCCGTCCGCGCTGCTCCGGCGGCGCTGTTTACGGCGGCGCGTCATAAACCGGCCGCGGCCGTATCATTTATTTTTGGGAAGCGGTTAACTGCCTCGCGAACGAATATATTACCATTCGATAATAGTCGTAAACGGTTTTAACGTTTGCCAATACGGGAATAAATGTGCGGAACGCTCACCGCGGACAGACAGACGCCTGTAGAGACCGTAATTGCGAGGGATAGAAGAGGATAAGGAGATTTTTGTAGGTTCTTCTCCTTACTGACTTTTGACTGCTCGATTCACGCAATCGGTAGTGACCCTACTCGCTGCTCTGGGGGCGTCAATTCAATTCTCGCACATGACAAACATTTATTTATCTGATTAGAAATTAATGTTTGTCTTTATTAAAAGACTATTAAACTTTCTTTTGCGAACATTGAATATATTTCGCATATACTTTTATGCAGTGTACTTGTCGAACCTTTGTAGAGGTCATCATTAGCGCTTTTCATTTTCGTTAACTGAACATTTCAGTAGATTTGAAGTGATTGATCTATATATATTAATCCATACAAAAATACAAAAATCCAATAGTAAGATAATCTCCAATCCAAAAATATTGCTCCGTACATTTATGTTTCAATACTCAATTCTGGCCAGTGTCAAAGCTTCAGTAAAAAAATTATTATTTTATTCATATCGGTTACTGTGCAAAGGTTTCAGTAATTGATGCCTGCTATTAATGTAAACTTTTATTGTAAGTGACAAATTAAAACTAAAGTTAAAATTTTTGAATAAAACAAACTTCAATTAAGGTGGTCTCCCTTTGTGATAAGATTTTAAGTAATTTAGCTCTGGTAAATACGCTAATTCAAACATCTACTGAATAAAACATCACTTTACCACAACCACATACTTATAGAATTATCTCAGAAGCGATATGATTTTTAATTTTATGAAACCTTGAAAAGGAAATACCTATATCCTTGCGATTCTATTGGTTTGTATTAGAACAAGATTTATCCGCTTATATACAAATGTATATTTGAACTTTCTTATTCTTAACATGATGTGATGTTAACTTGATTTTGACGGACAATGATCAACAATAAATCAGGGTTGATTATTGACACATGATTCTTTTGATGAAATTCTCGCACAGAAAATTTATTGCTTCTAAATTATCATTTAAAATCAGGTACATTTATTGTCTTACAAACAAACAAAACTTGAACTCAAAGGTGAAGCAGGAGTAATATATAAATATCGTTTTGCGATTTTGCAACTTTATAAAGTTAAGGAAAAGCTGACCATTAACTTT
This sequence comes from Eumeta japonica, assembly GCA_005406025.1. Lineage (NCBI taxonomy): Eukaryota > Metazoa > Arthropoda > Insecta > Lepidoptera > Psychidae > Eumeta > Eumeta japonica. Next base: position 83,806 of record BGZK01001913.1, on the reverse strand, counting down.
GAAGTACCACAGTCTAATAAAGATTTCGATCTCGGTGACGAGAAGTTACTCTATATGTAACATCCTAATAACGTCTATTTCAAACGGAACGACTGTTCTGTGGACGATGGGCTATTACTGTGATAAAATCAACGGCTTTTACGGCTTCACGACAACAGGAGTATCTTGAGCCGTACAAACGGCCTTTCAGGTCCGAGATCCGTCCGATATAACGCCGTAATGGGTCCTCCCGGGCTGACGAATTGCAAACACTAACTAAAATAACAATTAATGGCGCTATAACCTGTATAATAATACGGTAATAAAGAGTAATATGAGCTTGTGAAGACTTTGAGACTTTGAGTGAAGACGTAAGAGATAGAGTTATTAGTTTTCTTCCCAAACTATTTATAATTACAAAACACACGCAGTACAAACTCACTCACACATACACAGCCCACAACGCGCACACACACACGCAGAGACAGAGAGAGAAAGAGAGTGAGAGAGAGATACACATAGTTTATTTTTTGCTTAACTTTAAGTATCCTAAAATCGGGCTATACATCTTTGCTGTTTTTCACAGCAATTATGAAATTATTTTGTAAATATTAATTATTGATTTTGGTTGGTGCCATACCAAATCATTTTGATGAATATTGTAAACTAATGTGTTATATATTTATGTAAATAACATTTGAATAGTATGTTAAACAATGACAAAATGATATATATTATATGAAATATTTTAGAAGATTGTGATTATCGAAATATAAATTACAAATAACTATTGTTTGTTATCTGCCATTACTGGAAACGGTTGTTCTATAATGAACGAGAATGAAAATTCAAAGTAGCTTTACTTTGATAGGCAAGTGACAAAATTGTAAAGGCAATCATAGTGAAAAATCACTGTATATGTTGAATCAAATAGCATTCACACTTACTATACCAGGTTTTGTTTACGACTTGCGATATTTATTATATTTAAACTTCTATCATATTTGGATTTCGGATTATTCTACTGTAATCGCACACCTAAAACATAAGATGACGTCTTTCTCAAAGTTAAACGTAAATCACCTTCGTAAACGTCATCTTTATTGAAATTTGGACACTAGCGCCGTCAAGTCGTCTCAATCGTCGAGGAACGAATCACAGCGGGCGCGCTGTGTGCGTCACGTCATCGGCCAATCAACGTCATAGCCCGGCTGCCCTTCCCTTCCCTCCCTTTATTCTTTCTTGGTATTCGCCGTGCTCCCCGACCCCCTCCGCCCTCTCCCCTTATAATATCATCTGTTTGCAGAGACGTTGTTTAATTGCCTCATGAGGCTGCTATCCCACGATATTTATGATGCCACTTAATTGTCTTTGTTGTGAAAATTTTCTATATTAATTTTAGAAGGAGGTCGCTGTGAATCTATTAAGTACGTCACCTAGTTAAATTATTTCTATCAATTCTTCTGTGCGTTAATACAGTTACAGTGTTGCGTATTAGAAATGGAGTAATATTTAGGGCATTCCCTAATTCGTATCATATTAGAAGTTTATAATTTTTAATTACATTGACACGCTTCACATCAAAAATCTGCTAGGTGCTAGTCAAACTAAGGTAGAGAGGATTCCTTATTGTACACATTTTCTCTTCATATTGGGTTTCCTATAAATTGTGGGTGAGGCGGAATATTATTATTTTTTTAAATTTAGTCTGAGTACTTTCGGCGATAAGGATATTAAATATACAATAATATAATTTCCATATATTTAACATAATTTAACTAATATTATAATAAATTTACATTAATATTCTTCGTTACAAATTTATTTATTTCATCAAGTACTAACAAAATTCGTTTATTTCTTCTATACATTGGTGGTAGTGTCGTCTGCCTTTATATTTGTATCAAATTGCACTTTTCTTTCAGTACATTCATGGGAAATATACCGCGAGATATGAACAGAAATACAGACAGACACAAAGTGTTCCTGTAAGGATTTAATATTCTCATCGCATGCGCCAACCTTAAAAAATACGAAAATTGAAATATGACAACATTACACAGTTAAATTTTTCATTATTTTGCGCAACATCAATCGTGCGTATCGCCTCGCCAGGGAAGACTTTTGCATTAGATATTAAAAATATTTGGGAATTTGCATTTCAGAATACTTGGAAATTTAAATACATTTTCAGTCCATCTTCACTTTAAGTACTTAGAGTCAAATAAAACACAAGCCTTTTACGATTGAACGTAGCAAGGCGTAATGTACTTATTATATTACATTTATATTCAACGCCCATTAAAAATAGAAGCTTTATGGAGCCAACGCCAGTCAATGATATTTATTTAAATGATATGTACTGCGTCAAAGCAGTCAAATATTCTTAAGGATTAAGCTAAATAAATACAATTTTCAATAATTTTCCAAATATACAATTACACTGTAAAGTAGTTACGCTTGTCGTGATACAACGATATACAAAATGATTTAAAACGTTGCAAAGATATCTCTTTGCAACGTTTTAAACCATTTCGCAATTGTGTTACAGAACCACGCTGTGGTCAACTTTGCTGCAGAACGAAAATGGGCCGCTAGACCGGTGATATATCGCACACTCACAGAATATTAAAGTGAAATAACAGTTTCCGCTGAATTTCATCTAACAAATGAAAGCTCCAATGGAACACTCCTCTTTCTATCATTCTACGCCTCGTCCATCAACCCTTTCCTCGCTCCATCAGAGATATTATCCCTACCCAAGAGGCCGGCAACGGACTGATGACTGCTCCGGTTGCAAGTGTCCATGACTACGTCTGTCCGTATGTTTCTTGGACGAGCTGATATCCGTTTCACACAATCTTATGCTCCGGTTGATGTGGTATCAGGGGGTAACACTCTTTGTTGATGTTCACGCACAGCCCGTCACGTTACAACCTCTTTGTACAATGTCTATATATAAAATACAAATCGTGACCTAAAGGACTCGTGTCGGAGGATGAGGCGAGGGTTGGGCGGCCAGTGGTCGTGGCGTACCATTATTTTTGTTTTTTCGTAATTTATGCACCGCGCTCTACTAATTGCTCACCCTGTCATATAAACGTATATTTTTTAATTTTATATTCAAGAATCGGCCGCTCACTTGAGATTTCGATGTCAGTTTATTGATCGGACTGCTGGGTGAAAAAGAAATTTTTTTTTATAATTAACGTCTTATTCTCAAAAAAATGTATAGTACATTATGCTAAACTAAGATGTAAGATTTGTGTCAAGAATCTTTTTTTTGATAGTGATAAAATATTCTTTGGAAAATGTCTAAAAGATTGAAATTAATAAGTTAAACAAGTATGATTTGTAACAATACAAGTAAACAAATAAAGTATTGTATTTATACTTAAGTAATAGCAGTTTCAATGATATTCTTTATTATAGTTACAAGTTATCATAAGGACTACCAGACTATAGATCTCAAACGAATTTTAGGCAATTTTAATGCATTAAATATGTAACGACTTTATAAACAATGACTTCTAAAATAATTTTTATACTATATTTATAAATGATTAAGCTGTTACAATATAATAATACTATATAGCCTTATTCCCAAGTAAATAATTAATTGTAAGAGATCTCTCATTGTTTTACACTGATTTACACTGACGGTCAGTGAAAATCTATAATGATAGATCTGACTATAGATCAGAGACTGATCTAGCTTTAATTTTTGCTTTAATTTATTTCGTTTTACTTTCGCATTTTAAAATAAACCGCTTTATATTGATAAATTTGTGATTTTTTTTTTTTTTTTTCACCAGTATATGGGATATATATATTAGTACATTTAAGAAATAATACGTAAAAGTCTAAATTAATAATAAAAATAGCTCTATATAGGTATTTAAACGAACTATTTGATCTCTCTCTAATTGTGTATATCACAAAATTAATTTAAGAACTATAATAAAATTAGATCGCGGTAACAGTTTTTCGTCTGTTATAAGTAAAAGTTGGAGTAAAATCTCTGCTTATGCTATATGACTCTGGCTAGTTTTGGTACGATTAAATAGGTGACCTTTGAAAAAGAAAATAAAGTAAGTTTGTTTTCTGTCCACCAAAATTAGTGAATCTAACGTAGAAATTCAATATATTTTGAAGTTTTATTACAAAAAATACAATAATGCGACACAAACTACCAAAAGAATTTTGATGTTTATCAACCTAAACCAGTGTCGGTAAGAGTAGCATAAAACTGGTTCAAGCATTTTTAATTCAGTAACGGTAATGTCAAAGATGAACCTCATTCTGGTAAACCTGTTACGAATACAGTCGATGCCATTTTGAAAAAATTAGAGCAAGATATATGTATTAGTTCTTACGACATAGCTTAAAAGCAGGGGATTAGCTACAAAAACAGTTTTGACCCATTTGAAAAAAGCTATGTATACAAACCAGTTCAATATTTGGGTCCAATATTTGGGTCACTGAATAAAATCTAATGAATCGTGTATTTATTTGAAATTCTCTATTTAAAAGTATTGAAACCGAATCGTTTTCGAGAAGATTTATCACTGGTGATGAAAAATGGATTACCTTCGACAAGAACGTGTGAAAAAGATCATGGTCAAAAGGCAAGCAAACTCCACACACTATAGCAAAACCCGAATTAACTGGCAATAAGTTGAAACTATGGCCATTATACATAATGAGATTTTACCATCGGGAATAACCATCATTTCGGATCTCTACTCCCAATATCTGATGAGACTCAAGCAAAAAGTAGAGAAAAAGATCGGAATGGATCAACAGAAAAGGTGTGGCGTTTCACCATTATGATGCCGGCTAAAGATGTGTGCGACCACACGTCTTTATCCGACAAATTTTAATATAGTTGGGTTGGCAAGTATTAATGCATCCACTATATAGCCGGACTTTACACCCTTAGATTTTTACCTGTTTCAGTCTCGTCAGAATTCTTTGAGTAGAGTTAACATCAAAGAGGATTGCCAAAACTATTTGTCGCAGTTTATTGATAAAATATCTCAAAATTTTTAGTGACACGATCACTACCTACAAAATAGCAACAACTTGTCGTAACAAAATCGCACATACACATTATAATCAAATATAAATAAAATATAATGAATAATTATCTTAAATTTGTATATAAAACACAAAAAAACTTTTTCACCAAATTTATATAAGGTTGATATATATCAAGAATGAGAGCAAAATATAACTGTAAAATTATTTCAATTCAAATACTAATGCTGCTACCGACAGGCTCCGCTAGGTTTCAATCTGTCACACAGGAAGGCAATTAGTGGAGACGAGTATGACGTCACTCCACTCCTTCAGCGCGCTCGGTTCCTCTGAGAGCCAATTTGCATGGCGATTATCTGAAATAATTACGTATGAATGATATGCACCTATAATTCATGGTTTACGTGTGCTCGTGACGGATTTATGGCATATGCCGCTGTTATTGATGCGCTTTTCAAAGTACTGCGTGCATAGAAGCATAGATAGTTAATTATTGTTTTGTTTGTTGACACGTTCGATAAAAATTTATAAAATTGTATGATAACATTCTATGGCAAAGAACTTTAAAAAGAAACCTAATTTTATATTTAATTTCTATAAATCACTTCTCTGTATTTAAAATATGGAGTGAACAATTAATTTTTAATGTCAAAAACCAATTTCGTACAAAATTGCAAACTGCCAACAAATTTTGTTCCTCTCATTATCTTTACAACAACGAAATTATGAGAAATAAAGACCTGTTTTATCAAGTGCTTCATTAAGCCTTTGTGATATTTACTTTAGTTTAATCGAGAACAGTAACATGTACATTGTCATAAATCGCCAACCTCGATTCGAATCTTAGTACAGTTCCAAAACTGTATTAATCGTACCCGGCAGGCGCCGAGGATTATACTCTAAAAATCCTATTTGTACAATATAACATTGGCCATTAAGGCCTGCGTCTGCAGACGGGATACCTACGTGATGACAGGATTCTCCCGACGGTAAGCCGACAGCTGGATTTAAGGGCGCACACGCGGGCGCGACACAAATGAAGGGTTTCGGTCGTACGGGAGAGCGGGTTTATTGTGATTTTAACTCGGGCTTAATTGCCGGCGAGGAGTATGGCGAGCGGAGGCGCGCGCGCCGCGCAATGTCGTCATGTAAATTAGGCCCACCGCGTAATAACTCATTACGAGCGAATGTTAATTCGAAACAGTGAATTACAGGTGTCTATGCGTATTACGTAAGAGGTGAGTGATGTAATAGTAATCGTCAGTATAAACTTATGATTTCATTGTTATACAGAAGCTATATATGATTTTGTGAAATCTCCGCTTTTTTTTAATTTTCCTGTATTAATTTTATTTGTCCTCTTTTAAATTTCGTATAATCAATATAAAATATACAGATTCATTTATTTTTATTATTACTCTCTATTCGATCTTTCTACTAAATTAACATGAATATTGAATAGTATATTCGTTACAAGCTAATTTTTCTCGTTCAAAGGCTACAATTATGCAGTTGTTTTCTCAAAAAGTCTGTGCCTAAAAATTTACAATATATATAGGCACACATCGTTACTCACATTAGATAGTTACTACTGAATTGTCTGGAATAAGATTACGTTTCTCATCCTCTCGTCTTAAGTCGATACACTTTGTATTGGATCCAGTGTCCTTTAAACCACAACGTACATTATCTGTAGAGTGTAGTTGTAAATCAGTGCACGTTCGTCGGCTTACTAGACTTTTAAAGACAATGTGCTTTCGTTCTCCGCCTCTATGAATGCCGTCCCCTCTCGTCCCATTGTTTATTACCGCGACTGCTTCTGAGCTAGTCGAAAATTCTTCAAAATATTCCCTTACAATTCCTTCCAAGTGACTTCTATATGTTGCGTACTTCCGTGCAGGGAATTATAAATAAACATACATCTGATGGTTTGGCTTGTTATGATAACAATCTTATCGACAATCTATTTTCCTTTCTTGAGAAGAAGGTAGTTTTTTCTTTCAAAATTTATTATATGACAATTAGCAAAGTTGCTAAGTTATTATATTATGAACATATCCAGTTCCATGAACAAACAATTATATAGCTACTTCTATTGAGGCATTTGACATTGAAAATTTAAATTAGTTCATAAGACAATAGAGAGTAACTTTAACATTTTTTTAATTATTTAATAATCGTAATGACTCGAAATCAAATATAAACAATGATATTGTGTGAGTATCTGAGAGTCAATACATAACGATTGAGAAAAAGATTAATAATAAAAAATGTATAATAAATCTAGTGCATCAAAATACTAAGTGAATACAGTGGAGCGTCGATTATCCGAACGTCGCTTAACCGAACGACCGCTTATCCGAACAGTAATTCGGGCGGGTCGACACCCCCTGTCCCGCGCGTGCCTCGCTCGCGCCTCCCGCGCTGCAGTTTTCGCGCACTCGTTCGCTTGTTATTGTACTCGTACGTCACTTCCAAGTAACCAATTGTCGATATTGTACTAAATTTTTCCGCGTGAAAGTAAACTCTTTATTTAAAATGTACATATACATATAGGTAGTTCGATTATCCGAAAATACCGGTTTTCCGAACACCCAAGTCCCTCAATTAGTTCAGATAATCGACGCTCCACTGTAACTGGGAATACTAAGTAAATAACTGGAATTTGAGTTATTATTAAATTATAATAAGATTGACTTATTTTTTACAGAATATTGGCTTAGAAGTCACCAGTTCATGTTTAAGTTTAGTGTGCACCAGTTAGCAAGTTCGTTCAGCAGAGAAAAGCTATGCATTGCGGCTTCCTAATATTAATTAAAAATAATATAAAACACAAAGAACATCCAGATATTTCGAGTTTATCTGTTGAGGAAACTATTAGAGTAGCTTCTATACACTGATCTTGCATTGAACAAGAGCATTATATCAAGCGAATAGAGACCCCTAAAGTCATCGGATGATATATTTGAAAAAGTAATGGATGACCTTTTGTATAAAATCAATAAAAATTGTAAATATATCGCTGCTTGCGAAGATCTTAATGTAAATCTATTGGAAAATTCTTGTTTATCTACTAAAATAAAATCTTAATTCCAATGCTATAATTTATTAGACAATTTGTTTTTGAAACTGACTAGGTTCACAGCTACTTCGTCATCTTGTCTGGATAATATATTCACAAATTTAAGCCAGAGTACAATTCGGTTATGAATAAATTGCCGTCTGACCATTAAGGACAGTCAGTTACGTTTAAAAATAATAAAAATATAAACATAAAGCCTAGGCTCAAAATTGTACCTGTGAACACTGGTCGTTTTGAGCAGTTTAGATTTAATGTATTAAAAAAGGTGTCTAATTTGTTATATTGTAAGGATTCTAATGAATTGTATTATTAACTATTGACTATAACCAGGTCTGAATACAACAATGTTTTTTGATAAATTAAACGAGGATTCGGAAAGATATTTTAGATTTAATTTAAACTTGAGGATTTTACAATGATTAATTTGACACGTATCGCAGACAGAAAAAACAGAAGAAGTTTACAGATAAAATAGAACGACGTAATGACAGGTAATACGTCAATCTATGGTACACATTAAAGGCGCCAAATTCGAAATATGTAACATTTTTAGATCAAAAAATATTAATTTAAATAATACCTTATCGTTTAGTGATTGGGCGACAATTGGTGTTCATACTATCAGACGTAAATTATACGTACTTTATGAGGTAAGGACGTATAATATTTCACATAAATTTGTCAATTATGTATAAAATTATTCCAATTTATTTAAACGTGTAAGTGAAATCACAAAATCAGTATTGTTCACTCTTCTCAAGGTGAATCGGTATTTGGAATGGGTGTTCATGTTGTGAAAGAATTTATTAATGACGTCTTTCAAGTGTAATTTCATTACCTACCATATAAAGAAATTATTGATTTTTGATTTTATTTATTATTTACCGCACTCTATTTCACAACACAGCATTTCCGTACTAGATTCTTTCAATAAATATTTTCTATTATTTTCGCATATATGAAAAATAGTGTATTTCACAAATAATAAATCATATTTTAATGTCGTATCAATAAGTGTACCCAGCGACACACCAACATGTAAACATCAAAACCTTGTTTCTGCTAAATTTTATGTGGGAAAGTAACTAGGTGATAAACTTACTGTACTAAAATACTAAAATAATTTTACGTATTCATAATAAGGATTGTAAGCATTACTCATAAATCCACGAAACTAGCTTATTGTGACCTAATTCGGGCTTTGCGACTATTTAAAACGCAATCGTATATTTACAATCTTCAAATACATTAAACGTCCACAAATATCTATTAACACATAAGAATTTCTGAAGATTGATGTTTTACAATGAATATTGTTTATTCATATCAAAGACGTATAACTTCTTAAGTGCACATATAAGTACTCACACGGTTTTTAGGGTTTCGAGCCAAAATGATAAAACGGAACCCTTATAGTTTCGACATGTCTGTCTGTCCGTCCGTCCTGCCGTATGTCACAATTATTTTGAACATGATCGAATATACCATTTTTGAGTATTTGCCGAAAAACTGCGTTTCTCAACAAAAGGACGCAAGTACGCCCGACGAAAATACGCCCTTTTGCTGGGGGTTTTTAGTTTACACTATTTTAAGAGTAGTAGTCGACATAACCTACTTGTTTCTCTAATTATAGGTGATTAGAGTGCTTATTATTAAAAAGTATAACAACGTAGTTTTTTCACTTGTAGAGCACTTCTTTCTAGTGACAGCTTGAAACCCTAAAATAAGCATGGTCCGAGATGGTCTTGGCCGGTTTTCTGTACGATCCAGTTGACTTTGACTGATCAATTCAAAAACACTTCGAACTATTTTTTTATATATATTCTTAAAGTTAATGAAAATATTTATTAATCGCTGTTGAGATTATTTTGGACTTTTCAACCATGTTGTATTTCTATAACATCAAATGCTCCCTTTATTTATTATATTTGATGACACTATTATCGAACACCCAAAATGTAATTATATAAAATATTAACACTCGTATATGTATTACGGGTACAGAGTAACTAAATCCGGAGGTCTGTGTACCGCGGTGTGAGTTGATTTTGCCCTAAAATGATTTACAGCCGCTCCGCATAAATCGCGTGGATCATCATTTATACGAGTATCACCGATACTTTATATCGCTCCAGGCAAATAATGTTGAACATTGTCTGTACACATACATCGCTCAGATTGATTAATATTCTGCTACATAAATCGTGCCATACCTACCGCCAATCCATAAAAGCCAGCCAAATTTAATCCCTGATTGTTTCATGTAGATCCTGTTCAGCGTTGATTGTTGAAATAGCTCATATTGACGATGTAATATTCCTAGGTTAAATTTTCTTGTTAAATTAGTGTTACTTTTACGATATTAACACGAAGGAATGTACAATTGTCATAAAATTTTCGGATAGGACTTTAATTTTAAAAGTTTTACGTAATCTTATAGGAGGAAATGCATATTACAATAGTTACATTTTATATCATGTTATGTTTTCATGAAAAATTATGTAATATTTGACACTACAAACATTATAAATGTGTATGTCATTTCCAAATGCTAAATAAATCTTGGCAAGCGTATCGTCTATTTCTATCAAAAATTCCTGCAATATTCAGAAATTGCAAGCTGTTCCTAGTTTTTTTAAATATGTGCGGAATTTGATATGGGATAATATCTATTAAAATAAATAATTTCATTAGAACCCATAAAATAAATTTAAATTTAACAATTACATTAACGAAACAAAATAATATGCGCATAATAGAAAAAGTTTCTAGCGTCCTAAAGTTATTTAAATGTTAAAAACTCTGAGTGATGCAATTAGAATAGTTTATAAACACTTCTAAGTAGAAAATAAATTGTTTTTTACATAAGTCGTTAATGTAAGTATTTACATTTATATAATTTTCAACTATTCATAAAGTGCAGTTCACCGAAAGAGTACAAGAGCTATGGTACTTAAATGTTACTAGACCATAAGGGATTATACGAGTTCATTACTACCGGAATCGATTATAGGGTACTAATGCACTTAAATCGATTCCAACACCAACGATATCTGAAAAGAAGAAACAGCGATCAGGCAATCGTTGTGGCCAATATAGGATAATTTATCAAATTATTTAGGTTTTACATCTAAAATATTGTATTTCAGAATCAGTTCGCTATAATATTATTCTACACAGATAGGGTTGCCAGGCGTTTAGGTTTTGTTTTTAAAGTCTTACGTATACGATATTGACGTTTTGAAATTAAAATTGTGTGTGATTAATATTGAAGAATTTAATTACAATACTTATCAGTTAGCACTGAAAACATGGTAAATAAAAATTTAACGAATATGAAAAATGATATATTGTTGGGGAGTTTGCCGAGGTGACATCGTTCGGCTCTAAAACTTCATAGCGAGACTGACAGTCATCAACCTGCGAGTTCCCGAGTAATATTGGTAATATTGGTGTTGTTATACCGGCGGCGACCTTTATCTCACTGACAAAAATAAGTGCTATTTGTAGGTAAGCGACTAGATAATTTTAGAAATAATATTTCGCATACCACGTTCGTTACGTGTCCAGGCGCGACACGGAGCGTACGCCACGCATTTCATAGAGTTTTCTTTCCATTATTCTTATATTATTTATAAGCACATTTTCTTTGATATGTTTAATTATACTTACTTTTGAAAAGTTGTTATAAAGGAGGAGATTATAAATGTTTGCGGAAACATGCATGATCGATTCCATCCTATATATAGATATTATAAAATATTATACATGGGCATCCCGAAAACACCTTAACAGTTTCGATATAAATTCTTATTCTGATCAACCATTTAAGTTTATCTATATAGATGTCTTTTCTGAAAAACCAGATTTTTTTTGTAAGCATTGCTTTTATGCTTTTTTGTACGCAACGTCTTCTTGTAGAATTTTGAGGCAATTTGATAACATACGGCATAACATGACATGAACTACAGATGACACTATATGTGTTATATTATGTAGCTAAACATTTATTGTTGGAAATGAACATAACCAACTCTTCTTGCAAGTTACGATTTTCTAAAAGCCAACTTGAAAATACTGACAAATCTCGGTTGCGCAATGAAGTTTTACATCGTACATGTTGAAACACTTAAATATTGAACATTAAAATAAAAGATTTTAGCATATTCAAGTTAAAATCTCTCAATTTAATTTAGTTTTTGAAACTGAATATTTACTAAACTTAACCATATGAGTGCGACCGTAATTTAGACGGCTTTCCTTTTATTAAACCGTAAAACTTTGTCAGAACACAAACAAACGTCACTTTCATGAAACTTACGACTTAAGTTCAGCCGCTTTACGCGCTATTGGTATCCAACGGACTGCGAATATTTTAGTGATCGACTCGGGCCCACCGCTGGTAAATTATCTTTATGTGGCATAACTTTCTCTTGGGTATAATATTTTTTTCTTATACGTGGGTCAATCTTAAAGTCCTTAGAAAATCAAAAACTGAGTAAGCTCGCAAGTTCTTTTATTTTTATTGTTTTTCCAGAATAGTGTCCGTTGAGATCAATACACAGAGAAAAAGACTGTCCACCGCACTAAGGGGTCTTTTTAGAAATAATATATCGCATAGCACGTTCATCACGTGTCCAGGCGCGGCACGGAGCGCGCCTTAAATGTTACATACTTAAATGGCAATGAAAGTCATAGAAAATTATTGTACAAAGGTTTTCTCGCGTTAAATACATGTTGACGTTAGACAAATAATTTTCTTTGTACCGTCAATTTGTAAAACATTTGACAGATGAAAGCAATATACATAATAAGGTTAGCAAAGGGTTCCATTTTTTAAATTTAAACATGTGTTTTTCTTTCATAGTTTCTAAGTAGCTAATTCTAAAAATTTTAAGTGGCACCTACGTATTGCATAATATATGTTAGAGATTTCTACGTACATACATATTTTGTTGAAGTTGAAAAAACTGTTGCGTTAAACGTTCAACGCTCCTGGGGAGGGGGAATAGAAAGAGATAGAGCGAGAGTGAGTGCGTGACACTCGAACGCATGCGCGTAGTATACCTGTTACAGGCCAGCGCTAGCGTTAGCAACGAATAGCGTCCAATATTCCAACGCAAGAGGGAGAGAGAAAGAAAGATACACAAAGGTAGAAAGTAGGAGAAGGAAAGAGAGTGAGTCGGTAGATCCCAAGCACATTCGCGTGGTTATTCAAACATTTCGTATCTTACTTTGGTTATCATAATCCCATTGTAAATGTTATAGATTTGATATTTCTCCACTCAAAAATGATAACTAAAAGATGCCATCAATTGTGAGTTGTAAACAATGTTAATAAAGTTTGTCTTAAAAGAAACAATATGAGTTCACTAAAAATCAATTTCTATCCCTTCCTATTTTCTTCCAAATTACCAAGTTTCACTTCTTCCACGTCGACAGACTCCACTATTTTTTTCTCGTGTGTGTGGCGCAAATGAAAAAATAAATGTAGATATGTAGGATATTGTTTAGTTTTGTGTACAAAATATATAGTACATACATAAAAAATATCACATTGACTATCACTTACATGAATAGTGAAATTTTTACAAAATAATGTTTGTAAATGAAAATTTTGTTGAATTATATAAAATAAATATATATAGTAGGCCGGCTAAAAGGTTTTTTCGTATCTTATTACAAAATTCATCATATTTTATTCACATTTAATTATAATATATATATGTATATTAGGTCGGGAAAGTTTTTTCGTATTTTATAACTAAAAAGTTACAATAAAATCTCTTTGGTTGTGCAGTTTGTATCTGGCTAGTTTTGATACTAATATATAGAAGACATTATAAAAAAAAAGAGATCAGAATCCCATTTTGATAGTCAGAAAAACAATAGAAGAATTCTATTGTTTTCTGACTATCAAAATAGTGAATCTAATACAACATTAGCCTCAAAAATTGTGACGCTTATGAACCTAATACAGTATCGGTAAGAGTAACACAAAACTGATTTTAGCGTTTTCCGTCCGGTAATTTTTATGTCAAGATGAACCGCTCTGATCTGATCGATGAGAGCGGATTACGGATAAAGGCGATGCCATTTTGAAAAAAGTAGAGCAAGATCAGCATTTTAGTTTTATGACATAGTTTAAAACTGGAGACACTACAAAATAGTTTACACCTATTTGGAAAAAGCTGGATAAACAAAAGAGCTTGATACTTGGGTCCCACACGAGCTTACTGAAAGAAATCTAATGAATCGTGTACTCATTTGGGATTTTCTATTGTAAACGTAATCGTAAAACGAAACCGAACCGTTTCTGAAGATATTGATCACTGGTAAACAAAAATTGATTATCTAGGACAAGAACGTGCGAAATGATCATGGTCAATAGGCAAGCATGTTGCAAAGACAATATCGAAACCGGATTAACATAATAACTCAATGGTATTTAGGTTGGAAAGGAATTATTATTCATTATGTGCTTTAACCGCCGGGCGAAACATTAATTCGGATTTCAACTGCCAACTGATGAGGCTCAAGGAAGAAGTAGAAAAACGGCGGAATTAATTAAAAGAGGTGTGGATTTTAACCGCGCCAGACTATACATCCCTCACGTTGAGAGTTTGGTTGGGGAGTGTTAATGGAGCCTTGATCTTGCTCCCTCAGATTTTTACTTGTTTCGCTCTCTTCAGAATTCTTTACGTAGTGTTAGGTTAACATCAAGACAAGACTATCAAAACTACTTGTGGCAGTTATTTAATGAGAAGTTCCAAAATTTTTAAAGCATTGGGATTATGTCCTACAAAATGGCAACAAGTTTTTGAACAAATTGGCATACATATGTTATTTAGGTATTAATCATATTACTAATACAAATAAACCGTTATAATAACATAATTGTCGTTTTATTCCAATATCCAATCCAATATAATTACGACATATTAATGTATTTCCAATTTTATTTTTCACTATTTATACAAGAGTGAAAATTTATTTTATCATTAAAATTCTTCATAATCAGTCAACGGATTTCAGAGTAAACAAACTTCGGATCGGAGATTTCTGACAATAAAGGTACGTTTCGAGCCGGAACGATTTTTAATTAAGAGCGAAAATGCCCTCGGCCGTTTGATACACAAAGGACTATAATTTCGAGCCGACGTCGTTTCGCCGAACCGTGTGGGCCTAGAGACCTTTCCTTGCTTTTTGTGAAAACGAAAATCTATTGAGAGAATTTTTCAATCTCACTCGCCTATCAATAAGCTTAGTGGCCTTGCGCAATTGTCGTATACTGCACTGTATATCGTTCCTTCTATCTTGTTATTTCATGTGTGAGTAATTATTTTTGAACATATAAAGTTTAAGATTTTAGCACCCTTGCAATTTTGCAAGTGGATTATTGAAAAATCTGATTGCCTTGTATCCTGTTCCTTTTATTTTTCCAGTGACGTATATACATATATCGATTCGTTATATTTTAACTTTGATATAAATGAATATTCCCTTTTCAGCATTTAGCTATCGGCGTCAAAGTTTTGTTGTCTTATTTTAGATGCACGACACGCAATTATCATTTTTCGAATAAGTTTTTCAGATCTCTAGAACTCCAAACAGATTAATTGAGTGTCGAAGGCTGCGACGCGGTTATCACCGATGCGCCGTCAACATTTAGAACTGCCTCAAGCTTAACGGACTTTCCGGAGGCGGAACAACTCATGGATGTGACTTAAAATGAAAAACTCATCGGTCAATCTGTTCGGGATCAAGAACCAGACAGCGGCCCTTAGGCGCTACTGGAACACCGAAACGGGCCCGTTCGACGTTTAATGAACATGTTTTAGGATTGACTACGCAAAGTCCGTCTGTCTTTCCTATCTTTAAAAGGATCATACCTTTTGAAATATAGTAGTAAGCCGGTCAAAAATTTCACAGGATATGTACTATGGTGACGGATATCCTAATTAAAAATAAAATATGAGAATATACAAAATTAAAGGAGATCCACATATGAAAAAGTTTATTTCATGTTTGCGAGTCTAACTGATACTTTGTTGTTTTCCATTTTAATTGTAATTCTCAATATGACTCAAAAGTTTCGATTTCGTTTAGTTCGTTCGTTCGTTCGTTCTTCGTTCAAACTTTTTTCGGTTATTTATTGGAAAGACAACCTGCAGACTATCCCTAAAATTTCCCGCTATGATATTTAGGATTATTTATCCATGTATTTTTGAGGTCTTTGAGTTCAAAATATAGTTATCTCAAAGCTCATAGGCTTATTTTTAAGCTTTCTAACTCAACATTTGAAAACAGATGACTTTCTAAGCCATTCCTAAACTTTTGGTACTTTCGAGTTCCAAGTCTTCAAAATATATAACATTAATTTTTTCAAACTCTCCAAGCTCAATTATATAGTTTTAACACATTTTACCTTTTGAGTCCAAACATCTAGATTTATTTAATTAAAACGCTACTTTTAAAATTAAAATTGATACATGAATGCATGATTTGATTTTAATTTGCTTTGCGGCATTAAACGCAATTTTTTTAAGCAAAGAAAGTTAACTGGTACCAAAATAAATCCACCAAAAACTCTAGAAATTATTTTGAAAGAATTCTTCTTATGCGAATTTTTCGTTGACGATACCTCTTGGAAAACTAATCAATTTTAATTCAATTTGCAACGATCTAAGTTTTCTTCTTAGGCAAAAGCGAGTTCAATTTTGGAATTTTTTAATAATTTTTCAAGTCGTACACACGCATACATACACACATATCACGCCGAAAATGGTAAATATAGATTTCTAGGACCCTAAAACGTCAAGGTCTGATGAAACCCCATTTTCGAATTGTACTGAATCTTTCGAAATACATAATTCATTTTCGATTGGCTTTACTGAATTCGACGCAGTTTTTAAGAAGAATATCTGTAAAACAGTTGACCCTGGAGCCATCTCTAAAAGGTCCCATATGATTTTTATTTTGTACTTTTCGAACTCCTTAAATTTAAAGATATAGTCTCAAGTCTAGCTCAAAAATTTGAAAACGGTTGACCTTTATACCATCCCAGATACTTTTCCCTACGTTTAAGGTCAAACTTTTCAGAAATATACTCAGCAGTAAATTATTGAGTTTAAACTCAAAAGATCAATTGTTGTCCTTTCTTAAGCTTTCCAAGTTTTGAACTTGTAATTTTAATGCTTATTCAGCTTTTCGAGTTCAAACATTGAGGTTTATTTAAATAAGAGGATGTTTATTTAATTTTTACTATATCTATCGAATGAAGTTTCAATTTTGATTTGTTTACATTCGATTCAGTTTATTTAAAAAAAGTAAACCAATACTAAACATAAATGCAACAAGAACTTTAGAAAGTCATTCGGAAAAATGTGTTTTAGCGAATTTTTCATTAAAGATATCTCACAAACAAACATACCGATTTTGGTGTAATATGCAAGAACGTCGTTGATTTAAAAAAAAAGTGCTAGCCAGATCGTAAAATTTATCTGTAAAGTTGTTCGAAAATATTAAAAAACTCTTTTTGATAAATGTCCAACAATATTTCTTGAAAGAATCGACCTTTTTTATACAGTTTATGACAGTTGATTCGACTTTTTGGAGAAAAGGTCTGATTATATTTTGGTACTGATTGGTACTGTAGTCTAAAAGTTATTTCAAAAAAACATTTTTCTAAATATTTCAGTTTTGAAATTCCTAAAACCGGAGAAACTAGTTCTAAGTTCCAGAAAGTTTACGATGAGGACCCTTTCAAAATTCGCACACGCACGCACACACACACACACACACACACGCACACACACAACGAGAGAGAGAGAGAGAGACATCACTAAATTGTCGAAATAGTTACTAAGACCTTAGAACGTCAAGATCTGATCAAAACTCAATTTCTTATAATCGGACTGAAAACATTAACTTCCACATTTTCTAAAATTTAAAATTTTAGCAGGAAGATAAAAAGAGAAACCGGTGAATTTCCAAAAGATTTGAGTGGCATTAATGAGAAAAACACTGTTCCATTAATTATTAACTTACTGTTAAAATAAAATGTCAATTGTACGTTAAAATTTCGCTTCAATATTGTTTCTATAGGCTTATATTCGTTTGGCGCCCTCTTTAATTTTTGGTCGTCTGTCACTTTAAAATTCTCAATACTAAAACATCTATTTAAAAGCTGTACATTTAGTTCTTAATTAATAAATAAGTTTACTGTGTATAGTAGTATTTTCGTCCACACAAGTTAACACTTGCTTATCGACGCTTTTTCTATCAAGTGTATCTTCTCGGTTCTCTGGGAAATAGATAGAAGCTCATGAGTTTTATTTTCTATAAAAATAAAATAAAAACAGCTTATCAAAACATGTTCCGACAATTTTAAAATTACCAACATAACTTATCAAATGGTCTGTAATCAAAATGGACTTACAATATTATGTAGCTAATTACAGGACGACATCGTGAAATAATTTGAATGGGCTTCAAAATCTACTGTCTTCAAATAAATCTCAATCATTTAAAAAATATTTCTAAATTTATTAATTTTATGTTTTTATACAGTGTTATTTATTATTTCTGATGGAAAAATTTTTAGCATTTTAGAAAAATTTAATCTAAAATATTCCACTGTTTAACGCCAGATATTGACCATCACGAATATTATTATTATTTTATAATTCATAACTAGAAACAGACTATTCATCAATATTTATTTTCAAAACTTTTAATAACCAAATTGTAAGTAGCAAATAGATATTCAAAATTGCTAATTTTGTTTTGGTACAATCGTTGAACAAAAGCGACGCTTCTGGAGCCAATGTAAAATTTAGTGAAAACAAATTAATTTTGTCAGAGGATATATGTACGTTCTGCGCAATAAACGTAGAACGATAACGCAATGAGAAAAGTAATATTTTTCATCTTTTCCTTTCGGACCTTCCTAATCTGTTTTACCTAGCGGAGAACAGTAAGCACGGGACACAGGGAATATGTTAATAACGCTTTGCATAGAAATCCTTCAACATCAAACGTATTTATTTAACTTCGTTAGCGACCCCATATCTGTCGTTTCGGGTCTGTCGATGTCTCCGATCGCTTTGTCCTTTCCAGCTCCTCGTGCTTTTGTCCACACATAAAATTAACTTTGACAACGGTCGGCGGACCGTGAAGCGTGAAATAAAACGTCGAAAATGCGAACTACACCCCATCATAAATCATACACGCTATAATAAATTTCAGAGTGAAATCGCCTTTCAGCGACCTTTATATAAACTGAAAGAAGGCAATTTTGTTCGGTTAATTTGCTTCGGGATTTTGCCGAACGTTCGAATAAAGGCTAAAAGGGTGCGACCGAACGGTTTTAGTGCCCATATGTCGATGGTATGGGGAAGCTATTTTAGCTGATAAAAAAATCATATAAAATCCTTGCTCTTGTGTACTATAATATTTTTATAAAGAAAAAAGATATCAGTTTCGTCGTATGATATATGAGATCCGACTTAAGATTTCGTATTCTGAGGTCTGATAATCCGATAATTTGAACATTTCATGAGAAACCGTCAAAGTAGTTGAACTAGAATCTAGCTGAAGTTTAAGTGAATCTAACAAATTTTAGGTATTATTTTTTACAGCGTATCTCACATAGCATGAATATAATAATGTCAACTTTAAGTTGTCACATCTATTGTCATTTAGTGTCCATTTATTTTTGTCTTATTGCCATGATAGGTTTTCATGTAAATAAATCCTGCTGCATTTCGCAAAGTTATTCTCTTACGGCATTAATTTATTATACTTTTTATATTTGTTTGTTCTTAATAAAGTTTAAATATTACAATAGCATTTACATTATTAGTGTTTTGAGTTTTGTATTTATGACCTACATCATATACTTCGTTTTCATACTGTTAGGCATTTTATTAAATATCAATTTAAAGCCGTATTATGAAAGTTCTCTAATATAATATTAATAATAGAGTGATTTCAAAATATCACAACCAAAAATACGGTAACGATTTATAAAACCGTAATTACTTTACACAATTCTGAAGTAACACAAGTACTTTGGGTTTTAAAATAGAATTGGAGTCAATCGAGGGTATTTCTTAGGTCAACTTTCATAAGAACAGTGCAACCAGGAGATGGATGACATTTCGTCATACAAATGAGCATTGTGCAACTAAATGGTGTTTGATAGATTATAGAAAATATGTATTTGGTTTTGGTGACATCGAGGGTTACAACATTATTAGCTAATCAATATCTGGCATTGTCAAAATCAACCTGGGAATAGGCAATGTTTTATCCCATCTGTTACGAATAAACAAAAGTGAAATGTCATTTGTGAAGGTAAAATATCTTGATTCAGCTTTAATTGGCACAACTCGCCTGTTTACAAGAGAAAAATATAGGACCGAAAATGTTACTTTGGGGTACGCCATAAGTCACCGCAAGATCTTAATCCTCAATCGTTGAAAATGATTTGCCGATATTTGATAAATATCTAAAAGAAATAACTTCCATTAATACCTACAGTTTTCAAACAGAATTGGGATTGAGACTTAGGAATATGACAAAATTACTTTTTTAGTTCAAATTATTAAGTTCACATTGGTGTTTGTTAGTTCTTAATGAAGTGTAGTTTTAAATTTTTCTATTTTTTGAAATAGTTTTAATTTCCATAAATATCTTATAATTTTGTCAATCTAATTACCTTTAAACGAGCAATTCTTGTATATTTGTTTGTTTATATATAAGCTATCTCCGAAACGGCTCTAACGATTTTCATTAAAAATTTTATTTAGATAAAGTTTAGTGTTTCAAGTTCATCAACATAGGTGTTTTCCGGAAAACGCGATTTTCCAAGAAAAAATTCAAAACCGGATATGAATGCTTACTTACTAAATATTCAGATATTTTGCCGCGGTCTTTACAATTGCCGTGGAGTAGCGGCAATCACGTATGCTTTCTGTGCAGAAGATCCCGAGTTCGAGCCTGAGGTGCATTTGATTTTTAATTTCTTTTTTATCACTTTTTTATTTTTTATTATTATGACAAGCATTTTATCTTGCAAGTTAAATGTGATCCACTTCCCAGTTGCTTTTTTAAATTAATTTTATCAAAATATATCAATATTAGTTTTTTATTTCATGGTTGTTTTGGATTATTAATTTGAAAATGTGTCAGTCGTCAGTTGTGGTCCATTCAATGGGAAACAAGTGCCATCTTCTGTTAAAAGATAAAACTACGATCTCAATTAGATACGATGCAACTACACATCAATATTTATTAAAATTATTACCGTAACGACAATAAATGTTATGAAATTATTTTATTATTGGATGATATGGTACATTGTATAGTATTCAAATGTTATACTTTCCAAAAAATATCTGTTTTAGTTATCAGGCAATCCCTGATAGGTATTTATTTTAGACATTTCTTCATTTTGAATGCGTTATGGGCGACATCTGTAGAATTGTATATATATCTAATTTACATCCAATAGAAACAATGCAATAATTTTGTTTTCCAATCATTGTGCCGTACTGGTGATATTACCAAATTTGGGCATAAAATTCATTTTCGCTCGCTACTCGTCCTGTGTGGTTCGACAACGTTAAGTTTGACTTATTAGACACCTAGATTATGTGTATATTGTATATATAACCCATAACTGTACAATATGCCTAGAAAACCGTCAAGAAAACGTATAATTTCAATCGCCAAGATTCATCTCAAGAAAACTTGGAAGAAAATCCGGCTAACGAGGTTTCTGACCAGAATCAAGACTTAGGTACGGTATTTCAAGAGAATCGATTTAATCAAGTTAATGTTCAAGAAACGCTCCTTTAGCTCGACCCACGCGTGCAGCTAAAACAAGATGTTTGCAAAATTTGACTAGAATAATAAATGAAGAAACATCCTACGATTTAAATGTTCCACAGGAGCGTAATCGCTTGCGTGCTTCACAACGTGTGGCCAGTGAAAGTGACGAACTGCGTGAACAACGCTTAGAGACCTACGACGGCGTGCATCACATCGTGTGGCAACTGAAAGTAATGAAGAGCGCAAGCAACGCCTAGAAGACCAACGACGTCGTACTGCTAAACGTGTGGCCACGGAAACTAACGAACAGCGCGAGCAACGCCAGAATACCAGCGACGGCGTGCATCAGAAAGTTTGGCCAGTGAAAGTAACGAAGTGCGTGAGCAACGCTTAGAAGACTTGACTACGTGCATCGCACCGTGTGGCAACTGAAAGTGATGCACAACGAAGCACCGGTTAGAAGAACAAAGACGTCGAGACATAAGACGCCGTAGAGCTTTAGAAAGTAATTATTTACCAACATATAAATGTGCCGTTAATGCGGATCAGCTATATCACGCCTTAGGATCTTTTGAAGTTTTGTGTATCCATTGTGGTGCATTGCATTTTCCTGAAGAACGTGTTTCTAATCGTATAAATAGAAATTCTTTTAGTGACTGTTGTTTGCATGGCAGAATTTTAATTGAGCCACCTAAAGTTCCAAATGAATTAGTACGACTCTTTTGAAACGCCATCCACATTCGGAAGAATTTCACAAAAATAAGAAGCATTAACGCATCTTTTGCTGGCGTCTTTAACGTGGAAGATGACAGAACAATCAATAGTCGTGGCATTTATAGTTTCATTGTTTGCGGACAAGTGTACCATAAAATGAATATGGCAGCTCATCCGACACAGAACGATGAAGGTGTCTTTGAACGGCCGCTGCATGGCCAATTATACTTTTAGATCCTGATGATGCTGTTAATGAAAAGTTAATCATCCACTTAATTCTGGAATTAGCTCATCTTTAATGGAGTTACTGGAGTACATTATTCGGGCACGCAATGGCTACGTACAGGGTTACAGAATGATGCGCGATGTAGAGGAGGACATAAATCGTTTAAGTTTGCCCAAGGTATATCTCCACCATACGTCAAGCTTTTGTTTAGACAGCCAGAGCAGGCTGATCGCGGAAGATATAATATACCTGTCTATAATGAGGTTTGTGCAGTGTTTACACTTAATGCGGATCAGAGTTTTCCAGATAACGAAATGATTGTTCACCAGCGTAACAAAAACATTGTCTATTTGAAAAATATTGATAATATTGATCGAGTCGAACCATTTACTTACCCATTATTTTACCCGGCTGGCACAGATGGGTATAGTGTGGATTTGCAGCTGCAGACGCCATATGCTAGCCGCAATCATTTAACTCGGCTTGAGCTCGCACAATACAGACTGTCCTTTCGACCAGAGTGCATTAAATTCTCAATGGATGCAACATCAACAGGAAGACCAGATTTGCAAGAAATTCCATTTAATGCCCTTCATTTCGGTGGGAGGTTATTTCAACAATATTTAGTGGACACATACATTCGCGTAGAGCGTGATCGTATTCAATGGATAAAGTATAATCAAAACAAGATACTCGCAGAACAATATACGGGAGTAACATGTCTCATTAACGAACTAGCCAAAAAATGCCACTGTTGGTGAAAAGATTATTTTACCTTCCTCGTTTCCTGGCTCTACGATATTACACAGAAAATTTTGAAGATGCAATGGCTATTGTTCGACGGCTTGGATCACCCGACTTTTTATCACGATGACATCTAATCCTAACTGGCCGGAAATAAAACAGGCATTGCAAATGAACTTAGAAGACGGGACAATCTTGGAGCAGCTTCCACAGAGTCGTCCCGATATCGTAGCTCGAGTAGCTAAGCTAAAATTTGACCAAATGATTGAGGATTTGGATAAAAAACAGATCTTTGGAAAAATAGCAGCCTTTGTGTATACTATAGAGTTTCAGAAAAGAGGGTTACCGCATATGCATTTGCTGGTTATTATGTCATTTGATGACAAAATCCATCAACCAGAAGAGCTCGATGACTTGGTTTCATCCGAAATACCTGGAAATCACGACTTAGAGTTAAGAGAACTCGTACTCAAATGGATGATTCACAATCCATGTGGAGTTAAATTCTAACGCAACGTGCATGGTTCAAAAACGGAAGATTAAAGTGTCGATTCGACTTTCCTAAATCATTCCAGGAAGTAACATCTTTAGTAGATGATGGAAAACCAAATTATCGACGACGCTACAACCCTCAATTTGATCCGGAAAGTTCCCAATTTTCTCATGAACAGGCTATTTATCGGAAAGGCATAAATGGTCGCCGTGTAACACGAGACAATCGTCATGTAGTCCCCTACAATTCATATTTATTGAAAAAATTTGACTGCCATATTAACGTAGAGTATGTAGGAAGTATTTTGGCTGTGAAATATCTGTACAAATATATTTATAAAGGACACGACTGCGCATCCATCAAAGTTGTAGAAGAACAAAGAACCTTGATTTATAATGAAGCAAACACATACATTGATGGACGTTGTGTCACACCGCCAAAAGCATGCTGGCGATTATTTGCTTTGAAATTCAAAAAAGTCACAGTATTCAACGATTAGATATCCATTTACCCGGTCAGTATAGAATCGCAAACTTAGATCAAATTCAGGAAGATTTGGCTGATGTTGGACAAAGAGGATCTACTTTGGATGCATATTTTAAACATAATAAGCAAATTAAAGAGCTGAGGAACTGAGTCAGTCAAATGTTGATTTGGATAATATGGAATATCATTATTATTGGCAGATGCCTGAACATTTTAGATGGGTCGGTAGATCAAGTAAATGGGAGCGAAGAATTCGTCACCGGTGAGTTATTGGTAGGATTCACAATGTCAATTACGCCGCCCAACCAGAATTATACCACTTACGATTGTTATTACATCATATAAAAGATGCAACAAATTTCGAAGACCTTCGGACTGTTAATGACACCCAGTATCAGACATATAAACAAGCCTGCTTAGCGCGCGGTTTAGCCTACGACGATCAACAATGGATAGAAGGGTTACGAGAATCAGCATTATCAAAATGCCTGTGGCAATGCGAAGTCTTTTATTCAAATATTAATTTACGGTTCTCCGAAAACCCTAAGCGATTATGGGACACATTTAAAGAAAATTTATCAGAAGATTTCATACATGCAGCCTGGCAAAATGGACAATCCGTAAATAGTGCAATTAATCGTGCCTACAGAATTATTGCTCATAAATTAAACACAGAAGCAACAGAAGGCAGAAATTTTCAATACTGGGTACGAACTTTGGTTTTGAGGACATTGGAGATTACGATATTGAAATTAACCAAAGTACTGTCAACGCCGACGAATCAGCAGTCTTGGGAGAGCAAATGTATCTGCAACTAAGAGGAAAGCAGGTAGACATTGTAAATGAAATTCTTTACGCCTCAATCATACAAATACTGAAACAAAATGTTTTTTCATCGATGGGCCTGGGGAACTGGGAAAACATTTATTTTAAAACTTTGTATTATATGTTCACCGGTAAACGGTGCAAAGTGCAATGCGTAGCATTTACAGGTATTGCATCCATATTGCTGCCTCATGGTCGTACTTCCCACAAAATCTTTGGCTTGAGAGTACCTTTAACACCTGACTCGGCCTCAAGTATCAAACCTAACTCTTCGAAGGCCAGACAATTAGCAGAAATAGATATTTTTCTTATGGATGAAGCACCCATGCTCCCAAAATATGGGCTACAAAACATAGACCAACTTTTGCGTTCTGTTGGAAATCCGGATCTCCCTTTCGGTGGAAAAATGATGGTACTCGGAGGAGATTTTCGTCAATGTCTTCCTGTACAGCCACGAGCCAACAGATCCGAATTATTAGATCTATCTATAAAGCGATGTTCTTTGTGGTCCCTTTTTAAGACGTTCACCTTAGAAGAAAATATGCGCATTCAGATCGACCAACAGCAGTTTGCGAATTATTTACTCATATTAGGCAATGATGAACTACCCTTAAATAATATGGATGAAATTGAATTGCCATTAAGCGTCATTTCTACAGGGAATCTAATAGATGAAGTGTTTGGCAACTGTCTTGTCAGTGAAAATTATGATGGAATGAAAGACCGAACAATTCTCGCGCCACTCAATAAAGATGTTGATAAAATTAACAATGATATAGTTGCCAAACTTCCCGGAGAGTACAAGATCTATTATAGTAATGACTCTGTGAAAGACCAACATGAAGGAGCACTAGAATTCATAACAGAATTTCTTAATTCTGTCAACATTTCCGACTTGCCGCCACACGAATTGAAATTAAAAAAAAAGTCATTAATAATGCTGCTGCGTAATTGGATGTATCAGAAGGTCTATGTAACGGAGTACGACTCATTGTAACAAGCCTGTGTAACAACATAATAAAGGCAAAAATCGTTACTGGCGAACAATCCGGCAAGGAAGTACATATACCTAGAATTACTCTTGACTCATCGAAAAGCCAAATAGGATGTACCATGCAGCGACATCAATTCCCAGTGAGATCTGCATTTGCTATGACAGTTCACAAATCTCAAGGCCAAACTTTTCAGTTTTGTTGGTGTCGACATAAGATCATCAGTTTTTATACATGGCATGTTGTATGTGGCATTTTCCCGAGTAAAGACACCGAATACATTAAAAGTACTCCTCCCCAATGAAAATCCTCGACATACACGCAACATAGTATGGAAAGAAGTATTCGGTTAAGTTCATAAACTTTTTGTTGTTCCTAAAAGTATTGATTATGATTATTACGTGTTATTCTCATAAGTTTTGATTATGTTTATTAAAGACTGATTATTTAAAATAAAGTTCTAATATGTATATTCTTGGATCTTTTATTGAAATAATGATTTTCCAGTATACCTAATGAATAATAATGATGACTGGGAATAGTGGGAGTGGATTAATTTGATCTAGGTATAGACTGTTTTTTAATCAGCGAAATGAAGTGACATTAGTTTTACTAGTTGGTATATTACTTAGTGTATCCAAAAAATAATCCGAGCAAAGCTCGGTCGCCCAGCTAGTTTATATAATATAAGCAACATTGGTATATTAGTTTGATGGCATCCTACATAAATAGTTTAAACGTTATAACGATATTACGTACAAGTATTGAATTTTAATTACATAATTTTTGATTTTGTTTGACTTTGAATTTTGATGTATCGGGCTTTGTAACCCTATAATATGGATGGGACTTCCCACATGCTTTTATTTAAGATTTCAGAGTTTGCACTTTAAACCTTTCGTGCTAATCAAGTACGCGTAGGGGATTGTTAATAACTGTCGTTATCGATGCGTTAATAACGTATACAACTGATAGCTTCGCGTGCTCTGATAGGCACAAAATAGGGGATTCAAATCAAATTTAAAACTCACTGGTCGATTCGCCCATTGTCAAGGATCTACGACGTCCGTCTCGAAAGCGACAACCGACCACTCGAATCGCGGCTTTTGACACTTAAGACGCAAAAAATCAAAGGTAACAGAAGCGCGAAAAAGGAAACAGCGATACATACATAACAATACAAGCGGCGTCGCAACATCTAGTGTGCTGTAGACAACGTACTCGCGTTTAAATATACAAGACGTCGCACGTTCCCGCAGTCGAACTCGGGCGCGCCGACGTCTTGGGGCGGCCATAAGGTTATACGTTGAAATGTCCTTCCCGTACGAGTTTCGCTCACAAACTGTTCTGTTTAGCCCATATTATTCCGTCGGAATGGTTAAAGTTCGCTCCGGGCACGGTTCGGGAAACCGATCGCGTTTCGCGGAGACCGTTCCGCCTTTGTTGTTCCATTGTATTAATTCGATATGGTCTCGATACAACATTTCTAACCCAATTCACTTCGACATTATCCGGCTGTGAGTTTCTGTAAACGACGATGTGAGATTCCGTAAACGGGATTAAGGGTAGGCGGACACGCCAAATTTTGTTGGTCGTAGGTACGTAAATTGTTCACTCAAAACTGAAATGGATTTGTTGATTGAAAAAAATTTTAAAGTGCTCTTTCTTGGATTGAACCTTGAAAAACCTACAGTTATCTCGATCAAGTTCAACGCGATGGATAATGTACCTCGTGTCAAAACTATACATTTAAAATACTAAGTTTTTTTAACACTTTTTTAAATAAACTTGACCATTCTTTAAATTAACTGTTTTCATAGTTTGCTATTTTACAATTATCTGTAAGAAATAATAAAAACAATCCCTGGTCTACTTCGCAAATTCAAACGACTATTAAAATTAAGAAATTGTATTAGGATTTGTGATGATATTAATAATATAAACTACGCAATAGTTTAACATTGTATTCACAGTTCAACATCGACGCAATGACTAAATGCTGAGAAGTGGTAATTGTAACAAGATAAAATTGTTCTTAATACATCATCCTCGTGTGTTTTCCTGTTATCGTTTTTATGTTAAGTTTGGGGGTTAGCATGTTAGAAGGAAGTGAAGAAGGACTCCCGGTGAGTGTTGCGGTATGTTGTCCTGACACAGTTAGTGCCACGTAAGCTTAAACATGTCGTATACCTGCACAGTGGACGACTTTACGATCCTAAAAGTGGTGTGAGGGCCGAGCCGGATGGGCCGTATCGGGGATAGGGCTTCCATCTGCGATATGGCCGGACCCATCTCAGTCCTCACAACACCACGAGGACCGTAAAGTTGTCCACTGCATAGGTATAGGACAGATCTAATGCGGCACTTACAGTACATCGGTGTGGCTCCGATCTCAAATGTCAAGGAGAGACCGAGCGGCGGGTGGATGATTGGCGGTATCATATAGGCGATAAGTGTCAAGGCAATCGTCTGTGTCTATTTTTAAATGAGTGATAGTCGTAGGGGCAAAGTGAAAAAATGCAAATGCGTAACAGTAACTCGGGCATATGGGCGAGAATAAGTATATAATTGAAATTTTAGTCGATAGGAGTCCAAAATAATCCAATTGGATATCCCTGGATCCCCATGTACACCCATGAAGGTTTTCACCGTGTAAAAAAAAGTTTTAATACGTATGTGTTTACAAAAAAGTTAAAGATTATGATAACAGATACACGCAATTTAACGTTTATAGCAAGTAATTATTTGATTGTTTATCTACTTATATATCTGTTTTATATAATTATTATGTTTTATACAATTAATATATAGATATAATATGTTAAAATTCAATAATGAAGTAAGAATATTGTTAGTATGGTTAACATAAAAAGGAACTTTGATTTCTTTCTTATTCAAAGATTCTTTTAATCTATGATTGGCATAATATCGTTGTGTACAGGATATTTCCTAGTATCAGTATGCAAGATTAGAAAAAGATACGTGAAGTGATTTATACTCTTGACGCTGAAATACGCTTTTTTGTATTCATCCAGTAGCATGAAAATAATGTAATGCAATGTACACAAATGCATAGGTATTCTCACTCGTGTGAATATAAAAGTCAACTTCCTTCCGTCTTCTTCTCTAATGCACACAAATAGTTCTATTACACTAATAAATACAACGATCCCGTGGAATGATCCCACCTAAGAAGTGTTAAGGTGAAAATAAAAGGTAGTTCCTCGAAGTTTCCTTGTTAAGGAGCGAGCCCTGGCGAGGGCGAGAGGGTCGACGCGAGATGACGGCCTTTGATTAGGGCGGGCGGCCGGCCGCGGCGCGCGCCCTCGCCGTGATAAAAGCGGCATAATGAGGAGCGGCTGTAAATGGACCATGCCCTTAGAATCTTCTCTTATTTACGACCGCGCCTTTTACGTGCGATGCACCACTACGTATGCTTCCACTTCATTACCATTAAAATGCCAGTATATTATTGTACGCCGAAGTAGGTATCTGTAATCATGTATAGAATTTAATTATATTGAAGGTTGTTAATGTCAACATTCCAAACGTTTTTAGTTAATTTTAAAATGAGGTAGCAACGTGTCCGATTTGTGAATTGTACATGTATATTGACAGGTAAAAAATTAAAACAAAAAACGAATGAATCAACACAATGAAATAAAAAAAAATCAGTAAATAATATAAAATTAAAATCCCACAACAAGCCTATTTGTATCCTTCAACGTACAGATTCACTTCAGAAAAATACTCTATAAAATTGGTTTATATACAATCCATTTATTAAGATTACTCCGTAGTGACTTACATTTGAATATTGATCCTGATTATTCTCATATTTTAATGAAAGCGTCAATGCTTTTACAATAACTTATACCAAGTGTTTGAAGACATTAATACAATACAAATATTTGAAAGACGAAAATTCATGGTTAATGTCAATCGGCCATGTTTTTTCACAAAATTGCTGTATTGTATTGAAAGTGACCTTAGAGATTTTCATTTGGCTCTCACCAATAAATAGAATTCATTTACAAATGTATTTCTAAATGTAATAGATAAATATTATTTACAGAATGGCCGAAGTATGCTGATATTAGCTATGACTCGCGACTGCGCCCGCGTGGTATTAAAATTAATTGTTTCATCTTTTTATATTGACTGATCACGCCGTCAACCCTGATTTCTCAAGTACTCTGCGAAGTACGACAAGCCACCAGTCCCGGGCCGCGCTATCACATCGCGTGATTGGTTCTGTAATGCCACGTCTTCTCGAACACAAAAATTACAAGCTCTCAATACGACCACATCGCCCCGTAGGCGTAAAATTTTTCTAGCAATATTAAACGTGAAACAATCATCTAACAATAATTCCGTTATCAACTTTTCTTCTACTTCTATATGAGAAATATTAAGAGCCGCCGGATAGTGAATGTGCACACTCAACCAGATCTATCCGAGAAATTGTTTGTACGTGAGCGCGGCGCGGCCGCCGCCGCGCCGTCCGCTCCTCAAACAAACATGCCTACTTCGTAGCGTGAGGGAACTTCGCGTATTCGGCGCAATGGAAATATGGTACTACTTCCCAGTCCATTTTCGTAATGAATTATCTTCGCTAGAGTAAAAAATCCTCTTTGGAGCAAAATGAAGGTTCTTGAAGGTACGTAAATTAAGGTGTAAATTTTGTGCTCTATAACATATTAAATTAAAATTTCAGAATTCTTCAACTGTTATTTCTAAGATAAAAACAGCTCACCCAATATTTTAATTTACACTTGCGGCTGCTTCCGCCCGTATATAGAAGCGTTTCCTTCATTTTTTATATAGAGCGATCTCGCATTCTTTATGATTTCTGTATCGATTCCATTCAAATTCTGTTTCTAGTTTCGAATTTCGGTTCCATTGTCGGTAACAAATCGATTGTTGTTCTTAATTGCAATCGCAATGATGTTTTCGATTCTGATTTCGATCCCACTTTTGATTCTGATTCAATTCTCGCTGTCGTGATATATTTTTATTCAAAAAATTTGATTCTTCATGTGTTACTCACCATCAACCACTTTATTCGCTCTGTAAGAATTTAAACTTTGCAACGTAATTTCATCATCTAGGAAACTGATTGAAAAAAAGACACGTCTGGCTGGATTAAATTGGGTTGTCAAAATCCTTTGTACCCTCGAAACACCTCAACTACTGAATAAATTTTGATAAATGAGGTGTCTGTCTATCAATATGTCTAGACCATGCAAGGACTATAGGCTAGATTTCATTTTTTTTAAGTATAATGGTGGCTATAAAATACAAAATGACGATAGAGACGAAAAGAAAATTGCATAGCATATTGAATAACATAATAGTATATATTGAAAGATCTATTTCAGAATAAATATAACGTTTCCTACCTCATTTTACGCCAATAAGCTAGCTCTCTTTAACGATTACAAAACCTAAATTGATAATTTATTTATCAATTATTAATAAAAAATATCTGTAACATAAATTTATCGTGTTCATTATAGCGAAATACAACTTTGATACCCTAATGAGAAACACTCCTAACATATTAGTAAAACAGGACTAAAAATAGTGACAAAAAACCGGCTGTGTAAAAGTGAATTAAAAACACAGAAACAAGATGAAGTAAACAACCATCAAATTAAATATGCCAAATATTTGCAGTCGAAGATTCATGATTCATTTTTTACGAACTGCGATTTCTGCTGTCTCTGATATCCAGTGAGAGACAGCAGAAATCGCATGATTTTTAATTGAATGATTTTTCACATCATCTTCTTTCCATGTCTTAGGTCACTTTTACTCAGTCGGATTTATTTTTCTTATAATCAAATATGACCTCATTTTACCTCATAAAATCCATTCCCAAAATCAGATCTAAACGCAACTCACGACATAAAACGTGTGCTTAAACTTAATTTCATTTATACATTATTCTATTGACGTAAGCACCATAAATTTCAAAATTGACTCATTTAACCCTTTTAACACGACACGAGAGTTTGAAAGTTCACAGACATTATTAACGTCCATAACGTTTGCGTTAATGTGGCTCACATCAGCCCCGGAATATGATAAAGCTTCATTAACTTCATTCACCGGAACCTTTATGTACGTGCTGCCTCTACTTGATTAGCGGATGGGTTCGTCGGACAGCGGCTCCTCGCCTTGAAATTGGCTCACTGCTCGTCTGCGCCAATCTTGACTTGGTGGTGCCGCGTTCCGTCGCGGGCTCCGCAATTTCTAAACCAGTAGGATCGAGCTTCTAACACGGCCGACTGTGGTGGCCTCACTTCGGTCGTGTTTTCTTATCGGGCATTCTTTGGGAGTTTCCATGCTTCCCTACTACATCGACAACTTACAACTTGTGGTTAATCTCCCGATTTTCTAAGTAAATTTTCTTATAATTCGTGATTGTTGGCTTTAAGTCAGCGAGTGAATATAAGCTCGTGTTGGAAATAGAGGTTTGCGTCTGTGCCCTTAATCCCCGAGGAATGTCATAATAATCGTGTTTTCTTTCGTGATTTTCGCTTTTGCAGCCAGTCTTATCAATTTATAAAAATATTCCAACAGGTTCGTCACTCCTTCTCTGCTGTTGTTAAAAAACTGTGCCTAATTTATTTTGCACTTGAACTTTTCTCTGAACTCTTGTATGATCCCTTCATAGGTCCTTTCAGAGCTGTCAATGGTTTTTGAAAGATTCAGCTGAATCCACCCTATCAGACTTAAAACCGCTTTTTTCTGTTACTCGTTCCAGTTCTGCAATGCGGTTAAAGACTCGTAGTTGCTGTACAATTCCTCAAAATTCTCGTTGGGCTAATCTTGAAAAACAGCTGCCAGTTTTATTTGATTTTCCTTCTGCCTTTCTTCTGTAATCTCGCTTGCGCATATAGTCGACGCGCCTCCAATAATTTAAAACGGCAGTAGCCCTAGAGGCTGACCATTTTCGTTATTCGGGTTCTTCAATTAAACGTCGGCCTCTGTTTTTTGCTTCATTTGTTTGTTTGTATGTTCATTTGTTGCCTTGTCAAATTTATTCAATCAATACATATAACCTAACAGAGGTAAAGAGATAGATACACACCTCATCTCTTTACTTTTAGTATACGAATTGATAAATATTTCATTCTTTTAAATTAAAAGATAGAAGTATCGTTCGCGTCACCCCAGCATAAAGATCAGACGCCTTGCACGCCACTTACTAAACCTACTTATTACAATATTTATGTCATTCGCTTGTCTCATTTTGTACTCTTCACGTCGACGTCGCTCAACACAGAACAGCAATAGGATGGTGATTAGTAGCAATAGGATAGTGATTAGTAGCCACTAATATAAAATGGCCAACCGTTACGTAACTGCTCCGCTAGATTTAAATTCAAATTTCGCAATGACATTTTTATAAGCCAATACAATGTAGGATTCAAATATGCCTACGGTTTCTCTCACATCCATACACAATAACGTTGCACGCACAACAACACACCCTTACACCTCACATCCCCAGAGACACCTACAGCTGCTCAGAAAGAAATGAATATAGTAACTAGAGAAATGCAAAAATAATTGTTATTTTTTATGGTTACCATACGTGAACCTAAATTATTTTCACAATCACAGGTTCTTATTTTATATCAATTTTTTCGAGATCGATCAAACTGTTGTTAAGCTATAAATGAACATGCACATTAACAGACGGAAATCCAGCAATTGTAACAGGGGGTTGAATTGGACTCGGTGAGTGATAAAATGAATATTTACCTTCTATCAAAAAGAAGGTACTTAGAAACAGCTTCAGATGGTAGTATAAACTAAGGAAAACATTTTGCAACTCTTAAATTATTTGTAAACTGTATTCTATTTTAAATATGATTTCATTTTTAGTCATTAGAGCGCATATTTTCGAACCCATAAAACTGGAATTTTTCAGTCTGTCCAACGCAGTCATTTCTTATGGCAGAAATAATTGAATTAACCGCATATTTCCTTAGGAAAGTGCACTTACTAATTACGAAGCTTTCCCACAGTTGCGGTTTAAGACATTACGCAAAATACACAATGGGAGAATTTAGATGGCGCCTTGAACTGCTAATCCTGAACATTCAATGTACCCTATCATTTCCATTGTCAACAACGACCTAGCATAGACAAGGTAAATTTTTAATGCAAATTTTTCGGATATGTTTACAGATCGAGATGTTGTCAGCAAATAGCAAGACTTGTACCATATACAATATCAGATTTTGTCAAATATATTAGATCTCTGCACTCCTAAAAACTACAGCAAACGTAATTAATTCTAATAAAGTAACAACAGTCGTTATTAAACTGAGTACAATATACAATTAAAAATATCGCCTATGTTAATGTGGCCATGTAAAAAGATAGTCTCCCGGGCCCCGCTTTATTTTTGTACGAGACCAAAGAAAATAAATCATGCGAAGTTGTGGCAGTCATTATCGGTCGTTCTCGCGATAAATTTACTTTGGGACTCGGCAATAATTCCGTGTGATAAGCGCGAACGCAACCGGATTTAAATATTTGGGGAGTGCGACGGCTGTCTTCGGGGGGCGGGCCATTTATCAGGGAGTTTGCATTAGTTTATCGGAAGTGATCGGCCGTAATTAATGCTGTTTGTGCGCCCGGCGAACTTGTCGAATACTCTCAATGAAACTGTTTGTGATGCGTAAATGAATCTTTCTTACATTTATTACCGACCTTGTACAACTTTTTTACTAAAGTTCTATTGTAGATTTTCTTGTTGCAATAAGATGTGTACATATATTAATTATGTAAAAATAACTAAAAGTATGCTCTTTAATTATGTAATTTCGTAAAAACTGTAATTCAAGAGAAAATTTTACTATAATATTCACAGATATTTTATTGAGATATATCCAGGGCGGATTCTTTATAGATTTATAAAGATAAAAATTTCCATTATATCTCTCAAAGACACGATGATTCTATATTTTTACAGTAAACACATTTCAACTAGAAAAAACTGATGTTATAATTCGTAAACTTACAATACAAGTCAATCGTAGATGACTAATTAAGCATACTTTATAAACATACTTCGGTATTGCGCGTTTAAATAACAATCATATAACTACGTTAATTTAATTTACATACTCCTATATTTGTTACACATCAGTTTATGACCTTAAATAAATAAATTATAGTAGATATTATCAGCACTGCACAGTAATTTTCGGGATAGGTTTTGGTTAAGGTTTAGTTTTGGTTAAAAGGATAAATATTCATGGACATGACTAGCTCGACTTCTTGTGAGTTTGTTTTTTTTTATGTTATAGATCTACACATGTTTGATTGTATAATATGTTTAAATTTGAAAAGAGCTACCCTCAAGTTTCTCGCTTGTTCTTCTTGAGGCAAAGCTGCCGTCCGAATGAGGTGTCAAATGGTTGAGTTGTAAAATGTAAATTCTTTAAACATTGTGAGTCATTTCATTTTTCGTGACCTATGATATACATTTGAAAAAAAAACCTGAGGAAAGATCCAATGAGGCACTTATTAGTCATGGAGGTATTTATTAATTTTATTCTAAAATACGATCACTTTGATAGATTCCAACTCTGAATACTCTGCATGATTGAATTAAGTTATGATAAATATCACAAACATTTAAAGGCATATGGTATGATGTCGAAACATAAAGAACGACCTATACTTTAACTACTTATTTTTATACTAAAACTAGCGACCGCTCCCGAGATCTTTTGCATAGGTATAAATAATATTTGATCTCCATTTCGACTAACGAAATAGTTGTCGATTAAACGATTAAAGGAATCCTTTTAATTGCACTGCTATATAATCTTGAAAAGATATTTTAACATCTACCATGTATTGTCCTAAATTAAAAAAAAAATATAACTACTGGTAAGAATAGCTATATTATATATATTTCACCATCTTTAATAAACTATTCCTAAATGATAAAATACTTTTATTTTGTTACTTAAAAGATTATAATCGTCCTAAGTGTAGATTATAAGAAGATTTTATATAATTTATTTCTAATATTAGGTACAAAATTTCTACACAATATTCACAAAACCTTTTACTCCATTTTAAATTAATGTTCAGTATAAATTGAACCTTAATTTTTTTCTTTACCATTTTGCACTTCTGACGAAAAGCTTAATTTTCATATCCTTTCAAAAATATGTATTCCCGTACAAACTTCTAGATCCTATTTCATTTTAGAGGAAGCATTATTAAAAACTGTTTTACATTGTACGTGTATACTTAAGATGAATATAAGACTATTTTGTAAATAATTTTGAATATGAAAATTTTTATCTAAATATGTTCAAAGACCACTCTTGGCATTTCTTTTTCTCATTTCGTTACGTATTCCACTTCCTTGCGTTAAATCACATAAAACTTTCTTCTAACGTATATTTTATAACTATTTGACTTCGCCCGCCTTCAGAACAATGGAAAATATGCAATTCAGCTCCGAAGATTGTAATAAAATTCTAAGGCAAAACTATTTTTTTTTTATACAAGGACCTATCAGTGACAAGAAAAGCAAAACCGAGACCAATTTGGCCAATCGTTATAATAGTTTATGATTGCACAACGGATGCACGACAGATGGACTTTAATAGCGTCTTCGCTAAACGAAACACCTACTTCAATTTTCAGAGTGATTTCAAAACGATGTCTGCAAAAATACGTACGAAGAGAAAATAAAAATAAGCGATACTTTAAAGTCCTTGCGCGTGCGGCCGTTGTTTCGAATTATCTGTTGAACTCCTGGAAAAACTTTTTGTGTATAAACCACATCGTTATACCAATTTAGCGATTTCCGTATAGTGACATTCACAGTTTTTGTTCTTCGTGTAGCTGCCTCAACTAAGTAACCTCAACCAACTACATTCGTTATATCTGTATGGCATGTCAGCACGTTTTATGTCTTTACACTTTAAATTTGTAAGAGTTTCCGAGGGTATCACGGCAACGGCGCCGACGATTTCTATGAATGTTCGTGCTTTGATAAAGTTTCGCTTTTCAGTTTTACAGATACAGATGTCCTTGCTGAAAAATGAGATAATAAAACTCTGAGAAGCAGGTAATCTCTAAAATTTCTCGCTTTGATATTTATAGATGTGTGTTTGAACTACTCGAGTTCCAAAATACAGTTGTCTGTAAGTTCAAAACTTTGAAAGACGTTTGACTCTGTACTTCATCCCTGAAATTTCTAGATACTTTTGAGTCCAAAGCGTTCAAGAATATAAATAACAACAAATTACAGTATCTTTCAAACTCTTCTAAGCGTATTATGAGTATATTATTAAAAATATAATTATAATATATTTGAGCTCTTCAAGTTCAAAAACTTACCATTACTACAAAAACGAACCAACCGATTTTGAAGCAGATTGCAACGATCGACCTATTTTTAAGGAAAAAAGCTTTTTATAAGATTTTAAATTTCTTTTGTAGATTAAAAAAATATATATTAAAAAACAGGCTTAGATTTTTTTTTATAATCTTAAAGTTATTTTAAAAGTAATAGTTTTCTGAAAATTCTATTTGGAGATCCCAAAATCTATCTGGTGGAAGATTTGGATATGTGGAGATTTGTCAAAATGTACCATAAATTTTCAGAAAGTCTAAATTGTGTAAACTAAATTCGCATACTGCGCTTCAAAAGTTATAAGAGGTTTAAATAAATTGACACACACATACATACGCACACGCGCAAGTACACGCATATGCACACGCGCACGTACACGCATACGCACACACAGAGAGACAGAGAGAAACACAGAGGGAGAGATACAGAGAGACAGAGTGAGCGAGAGAAAGGGAGATACAGACATCACTTTGAAAACAAATTTACATAGAACGGTAAAAAGTATCTTCCGAAATTTTCAAAATTTATCAATTCCCATAGCAGCAAGCTTGAAATTCCAAAAACTCTATTCCGAGTTGTAAATGTTTAGCTTCATTTTAAATATTTTTTAAGTTATTTTTATCATGTCTTTATTTCTCAGCAATATAACATAAACTACAAATGAGACTAAATAAATAAAATTCGTAAATAAATTACAATATTGTTATATTAGATGGAAATTAATTGAAGCATTTTTTTCGCGTGGAAAGTTATCATATTCCCACGGCAAACTCGAAAGATGCCGAGGAAAGCTATCCCTTTAGTTATAATTGTTAACGCTATCGAATAGCACAGAGTGATATACAATACTATACGAGTATCGTATCCGTATCGTTATCGTCAATTCACAAAGTCGCTTTAACAGTAGAATTACTTCTGTACCACGATAACGCGTCGTAGGCGGCGTGCGGGCCGCACGGGCCGTACAAAGCACCGGCCCGCGTTACTCACTCCGGGCGCCCGGCACGCCCACAGGTGCTCGGCTAAGAAGCGAGCGCTTGATAATTTATATGTTGCGAAATAGCCCGCAAACGGTCCATATTTTACCACCGCCGCGCGACCCGGCCGGCTTTCGCTGCAGAGCGCTTACGCTGGAGGCGCGAGCCAAAAAATTCTGGAGCTAGCGAAAGGACAAAGAGTTAAAATATGAGAATACCGATAATATCTGCGATAGGAATTTTATGTTTTCAATGCCCTTTCCGGGGATCGTCGGCGACTGGAAACTTTTAAAACTGTCGACGTGTGATATTTTGTACGATGTAATAAAGAGGTGAGATTCTGTCAGTTTGACTGCATTTTTTAAGTATGTTATGAGACATTTCTGGCGGTAATGAACTGCATTTGATGAACGCTATTTATTTTTATTATTATGTATAAGATGCATTTTATATAATGCAATAAATATAAATAAATAAATTAAAAATTTTTGTTAATCAATCAAGAATAATGCGAATATATTTACTGCTTCTGTATTTTTATTAAACCTTTTTTTTTACTTATATTTATAAATTAATCTTTAATTACGTAATTAAAATGACGGTGTATTTTGAAGGTTTTGCGTTTTAGAATTCGCATTTGGACAAATATTCAGATTTTGAGCTAGAAATCAAAACAGAAACTGATGTACCATCCCATAAGCCACCATATAGAGTGTCTTTAGGATAACGCGAATTTATAGAAAAAATGGGTACAACAAATGCTTCACAATAGGGTTCTGAGACATTCGAAAAATCCTTTACGCTGGTATCAGTGAAAAAGCCAGACGACACGTCGCGATTTTGTATAGTTTTTATTAACTTAAACAAGAAAGATTATTTCACATTCATATTCTATACAGAGAAATGAAGATTTAATTTTTAAGGTTTGCTTAAATTTTACTTAAATACATTAGTATTTAAGTAAAGCTAAATATTTCGCTAATTTGAACTTATCAGTTTACTGGAAGATGGTAATGAAAACCGTACGCCGAACATCATTTTAATAACCTTCTCAGGATTATTAGAATTTTGAGTTCTGCCGTACGGGTTGAAGATGAGTTAGGCTAACTTTGATAGAATTATGGATACAGTTTTAGCTGGGATTAAGTATAGAAATTCCATGTGCGTAGATGATGTCTTAGTATACGGAAGTACCTTCGAAAAGTTCTATGATGCTTTGAGAGACATAATAAATAAGTCCAGGGTAGCAAACATGATGGTGAAACCCTCAACATTTACCTTTGGTTACAAATCAGTAAGAATTACGGAGTATGAAGTTAGTGAAGATGGAGCTAAGCCTTCTAAAACGAAATATTTAGTTAGAGAGATCGTCAATGCGCAGAGTTTAAAATTATTTCTGAGTCTGAAAATTAAAAGTACATTTTTAACATATACCTACAACAATACACTCACTTTCAATATTAAAAAACTGAATGAACAAGACAAATGTGAATGCATCACATCTACGGCAATGGTCTAACCATAAATATGTACGTACTTGATCAATCTGAGGTGACCCTGAGGGTAGCTATTTTTAAAATCATTCGTAATTACCCGCAAATTATAAACATGTACGCACTTGGTCCCTGCGTGAGGCGCTCGCGAGGGGACCTACGTATTCTTGAATGCATTTGTAACTAGACGCTAAAATCATAAACAGGTACGCACTACACGATATTTCCGTAATCATATTCAACTTTATCATTAATTTTGTAAGAGACTTATTCGCAAATGGCTACATTAAATTTAACATTACCGATGTAATTAAAGACGAAATTCACTTATTTTTCAGTTAAATTAGGTTATAAAACGCCTTAAAAGGCATACTCTCCCCAGTTCCATCTTCATGCCTCGTTAAGCCGCTCCATAATGACGTTAAGGCAATTATTTGCTTTAATAGGAGAGGGGGTGTACGTTAAGCGCATAAAGTGCGCTACGCCGTACTCAATCACTGTAACTCGAGAGGCTCTTAATATTTGCTAATTATTATATAACATTACGCTTTATTAGCGAGTGTTCAGTAACCCAATAACTCGGCATTAATTAAATTCGAAGGTCCCTGAAGCGAGATAAACTGTGTGTAATTTTGATAATGGTGAAATGAACGCGTTAGTAAACCGATTTCAATCGATAACAATAGTTTCAGCATACGTAACGATGGTGCTGAGCAGGTTTTATGGGCGGCGGCTTTGCACGTATTCGAATGTATTTAATATATGATTCAAAAATACCTACCGTTTTGCGTTCTTAAAGCTCATTTGTTTTGTGCATTTCACACAATAGCCTAGTTGACGATACAGTTATTTTTGGTTTTGATTAGAGTTTAGGGATATACCGTTGGAGAACTTTAAGTATCGAGAGGAAGTATTAAGAGTAAGGCTGTCAGAACGAAAGGTATAAGGAAAAATATACTGAAAAATAATTCTATTTTTACTACAAAAAATTAAATATATCAATAACTATTCGAGTAACATGGCGAGTGTCCGCAGATATATTTAGAAAGTACGTTTTTTGTTCTAATGTAGCAATATTTATGAATTGTTTTTCAGTGAATAGTTTCAATAAACGGTATCGCTTTTCGTCTCAATGCAAATTTAAGTTGTATAGTAGATCATGAAAATAATAGTAATACAGTATTATATCTTATGAAATTAATATAGTATTTTCATGATTTCGAAAATAAAAAACAGTGATATTAAATAACGTAATCCAAATCTATTCGTAACTTTAACATAATTTTAAAAGCTGATTTTAAAACATTTTACAATT
The DNA here is from genome assembly GCA_005406025.1 of Eumeta japonica. Lineage (NCBI taxonomy): Eukaryota > Metazoa > Arthropoda > Insecta > Lepidoptera > Psychidae > Eumeta > Eumeta japonica. The sequence continues at coordinate 42,194 of BGZK01001913.1, read as the reverse complement.
TTGCGATTTGCAACAGATCGTATAGATTATATCGACTTTCACACGTTTTACGAATGTAAGCAGTTAAACTAAGTTCTCCTATTTAGTTTGCAAGTCGTTATGTACCTCGTCATTCGACAATTCAGCCAGAAGCAAGGATAATGGTCGCATAGAAATTATTCGTTAAGTCAATGACGATTCTAGCGTTTCCATTAATTTTATGGCCCACCAATTACGAAGCGACATTTTGAAAAAATGCCGTTGGCAACATCCGGATTGCATCCGAACACATGTTTTAGGAAAGAAAATAATAGAAATATTGTTTAAAAAGAAAATACGCAAATGATGAAACATGCATAATCATCAGACATAATGTGCTTAAATCAAAAATTTAATTTTTAGTCGTGAATTCGTACGTACGTGTAAAAGCACATTGACATGACATTGGTATATATAGGTATAGAAGGTCTTGCGCGCATTTTTTCGTGAAAATTGACCTTTATGTTTCAAATATATATTCGGCATATCACTATCTCAGGCACCGCTTTGTCAATCCCAGTAAACTAGATGTCAAATGTCAAAGGTGATCCACTCACTTGGCTACCTTTCATCAATAATAGTGAGAATTTTGATAACTGACTTCAGTTGTTTCAAGGATTTCTTTTCGTGAAGGTGTTATCGCGTCGAAAATTTCTAAACTGATTCATTAGAACTTAAATATCTCGGGAACTACAAGTGTGATAGTAAAGCAAAGTGCGTTGTGATTCTTAGAATTAAATCTCTATAATAACAGTAAGTCTCAGAACACTTACAGAAAATAATGACAGCATTTAAATTTAAAAATCTGAATTGCCTCGACCTAAGAATCGCAATAAACTCTGACCAAAAATTTCAAAACTAAAAACCGGAAAATCTTATACAGAACGTCTAAAGGCCTTTGTTTGAGACTAAAATCGGCTGAGAACTTAGGGAAATAGCAACAATTTCAAGATTGATGAAACTTCATCAGCACTTAAGCGGCCTGTATCTTCAATATCTGGACCGTCAGACGTGACTTTCAAATTCAAATTCCACATCCAAAATATCTTTATTTTATAGGTTATAAATTAATACTTGAAATACGAATAAGTTTTTGCGAATTTACACTTTACCACACGTTCGGAAGGCAGTTTTCCTTCAAAAAGAACGATCAAGAAATTTAAGAGTAGCTCTTTTCTAATTTTATTATGCATAGACGAAATAGATACAAACCCATTAATTAACGAAATAGACCGGTAACAAGTCGAGCAGCATATGCCCATGGATATTTGTGAAAAGTTTGCCAAGTGATGATGGTATTGAAAGGCCTAAAGTTGTTATGGTTTGATGCACTACCGCCTTTAAGTAATACAATTACTTTACTTTCTTTCATTAAATCGAGGAAAACGCCTTCATCTAGATAATTATTAAAGATAAAAGCCAAGTGTGGTACAATGCAATCTATAATTTAATTTACAATTATAATAAAAATACTATGAAGGTCAGCAGTCTTCTCCATGTCTAAAGATTTAAATGTTTCGATAACCTTTTCCGAAGGCACATATTTAAATTCTAAATTGATATTACAGATTGGACTACTTTTCTTCACTAATGATTCACCAAGAACAAAGATAAATTTATAGACCTGATAGTTGAGACAAGATTGCTAGTAAAGAATGTTTCAAAGGCCTGTATGTCTTCATTCAAGGTTTTGTCTTCTAACTTAAATTTAAAGTCAATAACTCGGCCCTTAATTCTTTCCCTCTTTTTTTGTATGATACTCCAAATCTTTTTTAAAACGTTATTGCTATTTTTTTATTTATTATCTATGGCTTTAGTCGTAATGTAAACCGCTTAAAATTTTTTTGAATGTTTTTTTTTACATATTTTACAAAGCTCTCGCTATTATATTAGCGAACCTAGGTGTAGGTGGCATGTGAGGCATCCGGCCTCCGGGCTTAGTCTCGCAAATGTGGGTTCCCGTTGTAGTCGAAATTTAATTGTCGAATTTTAGAACCCGAGCTGGTGCAAAACAAGAGAATAAGTACTAACTCCCAAGTGCAAAAACCTCGATAGTGATAGAAAATGGCTTGTTATAAATAATCTGATAGAGAAATTACAGAAATTCGTGAGGAGAGATATAGAAGAACTGATCAATGAACACACTGGTCTTCTCCTTATTTTTTATTTGAATAATTGAATTCCAGGACTGTCCGAGGGATATCCCCCAGAGCTACGCTCAACACTATTATTGAAAGTGCTTTCGTGATAAAGCTCATACAGTCTCCTACTTTTATAAATTTCCACTGTTGCCTTAGCGCTAAATGTTAATAATTTATTTATTTTAAGATTTCTTCTTTTATATACATTATCATAGTCAGTTTCTATCCAGTGAAACATTGAATTATACAGCTCATTGGAATTATCATAGCATTGAATTTCTGGAATTCTTTATGTGATATTTTATTCTAAAATAAACTAGGTGTTTTATGTTCACTGGTATATAACTTATGTTTCTGTTTATGAATTTTATTAAGCGGTGTTCTAAAAGATGCAAATTGACCGCTGTGGTTTGATTTTAAATTACTAATAATAAATTTCTCCTGTTCAATATTTGTGTAGATGTTATCGATTTTATTAAACTTTTTCGAACCAACCCTTCATATCTTCTCAAAGCACAAGTTTGCCCATGATTCTTTGTCTACTGTTAGTCCCACGACTATCAGATTTAACTTTTTCTTGTCGCATGTATATAGGACATATTAATGTATGTTGTCTCACAGTACAGAACGTTGCTATGGTTCATTACATTTACTTTAGTGGTTCCCGACTTTAAAAATTATTGATTTATGTATGTAAATATTAAATCTTCGTTTCTTCAAAATTGCAAATCTCCTTAAGTTTTTTACTGGTCGTTTTGAAATTTTTACACAAAATTTATTTATAAACATCCATTCTATCATGGTCCGACACCATCATTTGTTCTTGATTTCATTCGCATATTTGTACTATTGAAAGGAAGAATTTTTAGAATCGATGTAGTAATTCTACACCGATTCTAAAAATTCTTTCATTCATAGAAAGCTACATTCTCCCGAAGTAATAAAATCTATAGCAAAATTTGACACTATTATTAGCCCCGATTTCGTCTGAATGACCAGTAGCGGAAGCTAAATTGAAAGCAAGGCGGGGAACAGAATCAAGAGCCGAAACCGGGACCAAAATTGGAAAGGTAACCAGGATCAAATTAGGCTATGGAATCGGGACTAGATCAATAGCATAATTGAAATCGTAATCAGGATCAGTGCTATAATCATAACTGGAAGCCGGTTCGAAATTTGAATTAACAGAAATATCGTTCGATGAAAGAAATACGTTGTATCTTTACGGGAGCAAGGGCACAGAAAGCTGGTTTTAAATATAATAAGTTATAACAATTAGTATTAAATTATTTAATTTATAAATCATTTTTATTTTTCCTACATGGTCTAAGACAATTATCTAATTATTTGATAAGTTTGTAGTTTTAAAAAAACTGGGTAATTTGGCTCTTATCAAGATTTCAAACTTTTTATCTCTTAAAGTGTTGCAAAACTTGGTACTGCAGGAACGTTTTCGATCGGGTTTCAATCCTTGTTAGGGGTTATTATAGCGATGGTTATTATAGATTCTTGTAAAGCCCACTCCTTATTTTTATTTAAAAGAGTTCCGGACGCACTGACGACCGCGGCCCTATTGACACTTTTGTACAATTGTGATAAACGCTTAAAGTATTGGTTTCTTTCAATTTATTAAATTTAAAAATTATGCGCTAATATCATTTCTATATGCATTTTCAAAAATCTTCGAAAAACTTGTTTTTGAAAAATTCTATACTGTTACTATTTTCAATCCCGCACTCTCTGCTGTTTTGAATCCCTATCTCGGTCTCGCTTTAGATATTAATCCCGTTGCTGGTATCAAACGTGATCCTCTCTTGGACATTGTTGTTAGTAATAATCAATGGGCATATAAGAATTCGGAAAATGTTCTATTTTAAAGTGCAAGGAACATGTAAAAGGCTAGTAATTGTAAAAATAATTTAGAATTTTTTTTTTATTGTAGGGTTTTTTTTTTGCTTCTTACATCAACATTTATATTCCGTTGCTTTAAAGTTTTTGAGTTCATTTTGAGTTTAAAGCTTTAGAGTTAATATAGTGCCAATGTAGTTTATATATTTTTTTGCTTAAATAGTAGCCTATGTTTAAAGAGAAAAAATTATCTGAAAAATTTTTTGAAAGAATAAAGTTTAAATATTCTCTGAAGTACTCTGGAATTATTGTGTATAAAGTTAATAATATTGATCCTAAGACTACTATTTATCAGCTTTGAGAGTAAAAAATCTACAACGTTTGTATTCTTTACATGTTAGAGTGATTAATAGGCACGGAATTTTTTGACGTTAAATATGATTAATATATTAAAATTATTAACAGGAAATGTCATTGAAAACAAGTTTCTAAAATAACAATCAGGCATTGCAATACAATTTATTTGTTTTGATTAAGTTAGAAAGAAACAGAAAATAATATTAGAGCAGTGAACATAATTGGGATCTGATCGACATATAATTGTTCGCTACCAATTAATTAATCACTAAACAAGAAACCAGTGAATGACTTTGGATTACGCGCAAAATTAAATTAAGGCAAAAATTCATTAATATCTCCTTTAATTCTCTCACGCTAATCATCTGAGATCATTCCGAAAAACTACATTTTTTTTTTCATTTTCCTGATCCTACCCATTTATTTTTCTGGTTAAAATAAACACTTTTTGTTCTGCCATTATTCTTACAATTAGTCATAAACAACTTCATGAGCCATTTTATTTAAGTACAATTCTAGCACTCCACGGCATAAAACGTCGTTCTTTAATTTTAGATGAAAGTTAACTTGCTCTGTTGATGCTCCAAATAAACGTGAAAGTGCATTCCAGGATTCTTCTGTCTAAAAGTGAATAATATAATTATGTAAAGATAGAGACAATCAACAAGGACACATTGATGGAGAAAAAAATGGGAAAAATAATGCAATGCCATTTTTCATTTACAAGGACAATTGCATTTCATTAATCAGACTCCTTTGTCCCGCTAACGCGGGGAGGTGTGGAGGGATATTAAAGGCCATTGTGTTTTTCTCTCGACACAGATCGTATAAATTGAAAGGTAGTTTTCTATCCCCTCCTTCCGACTGCCGCCGTATTCAGCCGAGTGTTTACTCGCTCGGCGCTGTCGAGTCCTCTAATGAAAATATTTCATTATCCCCTGTCTGTTTACCGAGCCGCTGCTCGCCGGCTTTGTTTGATGCTAACGTCGAAACAATATTTTGTATCATACAGTTAAGTTCGCCGCTCTCCCCGTGAGAGCGTTAACGGAACTTCCGCTGGATGGTTTTTGTTTTCTTTTTATGTTCCTACCCGCAATTCGGTCGGAATATAATGCGCTTTTAGATAGATTTCGTCGCGTTACTGCATAATAATTTAGAAATCAACTTCGTAGATTGTTCTTATAGAATTAAATTTTAACGTTAGAGACATTGTGCCATAAAATGATATTATAAAATTGCCATTACCGGTTTCATTTGCTCATACGTTTTCATTGCTTATTGGAAAACTATCCATTACATACATAATTTACAGTGCCACGCCAATAGATAACTTGGTGACCTGTAACGATTTAAAAATTTTAAGATATCTATTAAACTGTCAAACCAGCTACGATAAGCGAAAGCACAGACACTTACAGGGTTAGAAATTCAGCGTGTGTTGTAAATATTTGAAAACAGGGTTGCAGGTTTAATCGACAATTAGAAGCATATCCATGCGCACATTCGACAGTTAAAACTAAGAATTGTTACGAATTGCATTTCCAAGCTAAAAATAATTGACCTGCAAAAATATCATAGAATCAAATTTTCTAAATAAACAAGCTCTCGCAAGCCGCACGCGCCCCAGCTCGCCTTCATCAACGCTTTTAATGTATGTTCACAAGTTATTTTTTAAATGAATTTATTTTGTGGGAAGGGATTATCTAAAGATAATAAATGTAGTTTGTTATTATCAGACGTGATATGTTTACAACTTGTTGTTCTAGATGGATTCCAAAAAATTCTGGATGTCCAATTGACAGATAAAAATGTTATAGTGCGGCGCGCAGGACAGGAGTTTTTTTTTTCTTTAATCGGAGCATTTACAAGTCAAATGCATTAAACGATAAGTGACCAATTGATTCCGCAGCGATTTATTGTGATTCTCTATTTGTAAATATATGCCTTCTACTGGCCTACGTGTTTCCTGTGATCTAATCTTAACTTCTGATCTCTCGATAAGCCCATTTAGTAACATTTGGTGTCATAAGTGGGATTGAGATGCCAATAATTGAAGAGAACGGAGGGGTGACACGAAGTCAGACTGCGGCTTAACAGGTGAATAATGGAGAGGTGGTGGGGGCCGCTGGTCCTACGATGGTCTCTCGGCTGTTCCGGCTCTCTATTGGCCAGACCATACTACATTGTTATTTAAAGTGAAAAGACAATAAATCGCTTATGATGATGAAAACATTGCTATCTCCAAAGTAGAAAAATGGTTTTACTGTAAATAACTTTTCTATTCAATGGCGAGAAAACTGAATGTGTAAAATTTTTACTTCCGAATATAAAACATGGATGTGGCATCATTATATTACGTAATGAGAAATTAGAATTTGTTGATGATACTGTATGCTTGAGAGTTATTCCAGATAACAGGTTTTAATAGACCCGCATATTTGTATATCGGCGAAAAGATTTAGTTCTGCTGCATATGCAGTTATAAGGATATTTGTCAGATATCCAAATTGCCAGATTGGTCTACTTTAGCTACTTTCAGCGTGATGTCATAGAGAAACTTGCAGTAGGAATATGCCGCAGATATTGATAAAATTTTCTTGCTGCAAAAACGGGCTGTTCGTGCTATTTACAGCTTAGAGTATATCTTAAAACTAAGTTTAAAGAATTTGGGATCTTAACTCTGACACCTCAATTTGTATATGAAAACTACATATATAAAAATTCAATATAAAGTTGTTCGAAAAAAATAGTGACAAACGTAAATTCAGTGCAAGGAATAAAAAGAAACTGTGTTTACATATTAGTCGACTACATAAAGTTGAAAATTCATTAAGGGACCTTTGTATGCGTATGTTCAATATGGTTCTTCGACGTATACAAAATCTACCCTTAAACAATTTTTAAAGCACTATTAAGCAAATGCTTGTTAAAATGGTATTTTGTAAAAAGTTTCTAGCTCGTTCTTCTTGAGGGAAAACTGCCTTCAAAACAAGTAGTAAAGTGATAAAGCTAAGTAGTAAAATGTAAATTCTTTAAACATTGTGACGTATTTCAAGTATTGTTTATGATCAATGAAATAAACATATATTTTAATTTGGGATCGTCAACGAGTTGTTTTGGCGATTTGGAATCTCCTTGGAAATTTACACCGACCAAGGCAGAAATTTCAAATTCCAGCTTTTCAAGAAGTATGTTGAATTCGGGGTATCTATAAAACAAGGACGTTGGTATATCATTCACAGTCGAATGGCATGATAAAGCGGCTCAATCAAAGTTTTTAAAGGCATCTTGCGAAAGTTGTTGTAAGCCATCAGAAGGACTGGTAGCGGCCTGTACTCTCGTTCTTGTTATTACATAAAACTGCAGTATACGAAGCACAAATGTAACATCGTTTCTCGTAACATTCGGCCATGAGCTACAAATACCAGCAGACTTATTGACTGGTATTCCCCCAGACTTAAAAAAGTTCATAACTAACAATGCGGAACTACTTAGAAAGCGGTGGTTCACCATGTTGTACCTGAAAATGAGTCACAAGGTAGTGAGAAGATAAAAACTCGTTACGATTGACGCACGCGTCAGTCAAAATTTGATAAAGAAAAATTAGTGTGGTTATACAACTCTAATTGACGTAAAGAAAAGTCTCCAAAATTGCAACCGAAGTAGTAGGAACCTTATAGAATGGTCATGCGAATAAACGACGTAACGTACGATATCGATAGTAATCCAAACGGGACAAAAAAGATCAAATCGAATCGAAAATAGCTTTATTTTCTAGATAATAAAATGAAATTTGAAATACATGATTAACGAATTTTTGTTTGACATTAACTTTACCATTAATTCCAAATAATGATTCATATTAAAAATATTGGGTATGTAACTTAAGGGTTGCTCTTTCTTTGCTTATCGATATAAAGTATTGGACAATTAATAAATTAACATAATATTTAAAAATAGCAAGAAGCAATCTGATAACCGAGCAGTTCAATCTTTTTTTTTTCAGATATTGAAACAGGATATAATAGCCCTTGTCATATAACTTCCTTTTTAAGGAAATGCTTAAACTCATGAAATGGAAAATTTTGAATGTCATTCAATTTCTGGGATCTTATTATAAAAGCCAACACATTACCCCGTAAGTGATTCGTTAACTTTGCTTAGACAGGCCTTATGAGCAGCAAGATTGTTCTTATGTCTAGTGTTAATGTTATGAATTTCGCTCATTTTTGGAACCATTCTTTATTTCTCTTGGCATGTACTAGGTTGTCGTATATGCATTGTGATGCTCTTAAGTTGATATACTAATTACCTTAAAATTTTTTCTGAGAGACGCCACTGGCCTCAAATCATAAATGACACGAATAGCTCGCTTCTGCAACACGAAAATGATGTTAATATAGGTTGCGTGAGCGCATAACAAAAGTCCATGGATCATGAGATTATGAAAAAAAAAATGAATTAAACTAGTCTAACTGAGCTTTCATTATAAAGTCGCCGAATTCTTTTCACTGAATATGCTACAGAATTAAGTCTTTTCGCCAATCTCGTAATATGAGAATTCCAACATAACGAAGCATCTAAAACGAGACTAATAAAATAGGTCGGTTCCACAGTATCCAGTATCTTGTTCTTTACTATTACGTTTGATCGAACAGTTTAACGTTATTCAATGACAATTGAATAAGTTTCGTTTTCCTCTCTCTAATCGAGAAGAAATGTATTAATACTAAACCACTCAACGATTTCAAAGATGATAAGGTTTACTTGGTCAAAACCTGGGTATTGTCTATTAATCTTAAAAAGTAAAGAAGTATCATCAGAAAACAGTATAATCCCATGTATGTCCTTAAAAAGATGGGGTAGATTATTAATATAAGACTGAACCCTGTGGCGCACTCATATTAACTACAGATTCTGTCGACCTCCTTTAATTTTTTTACTTAAATAAGACTCCATAATTTTAAGTGATCGACCCGTCAGACTATAATGATATAGTTTTCCGATTAATTTGTCATGATGAACGCAGTCAAGTGACTTAAATAAATCACAAGAACACTAATTACGTCCCGTGAGTTCTCCCAGAAATCAAAAATCTGCTGAATAAGCCCAACGCCGGTTTCGGTTGTTGAGTGACTTTTTGTGAATTCAAACTTTAACACTCACCAAATTATTGTTATAAAATACCTTAGTATTTGATTTAAGGTAAACTTTTCAAAAAAATTACTGAATGTCAGCAGTATTTACATCTGTCTAAAGCTTGTAGGGTCGGATATACTATCGAATTTAAATAATGGAATAACTACTAAGCACCGAGAAATGCAGTCTATTATTGAATCTATAATTTTTAGAGAAAGGAAAGAGAATATCGGCAGTTTTTTTTTCATTTTTATACCTTTGAATACTTTTAGAACGTCATTTAAGTTCACATGAGTAAATTAAGACACAACACCACAAGCACAGACGTTTTATTTCAACAAAGATGCAGCAAGAGTGGGTGAGATTTTTTTTCATCCACGCCCCTTGCCACGTGGCCACGGCCCTTATGCATCTATTACATTCTGTAGAATCAGATTCTTTCTTCTCTTTTATCCGTCTTTTGCACGCTAGGGCCGTAATGGTTTTTATTTAATCGTTATTTGTTTTTATACTACATATTCTTATTCTCAATTATCTATTTCATTGACAATTTTTTTTAAATACATACTATTTATTATGAAAATTATATATCTAATTTCCATTTACCTATATTATTTCCTTATTGTTTCATTTTATAATGAAAGTCGTCATCAATTTATATATTTTTATACATACAATTATTTGCCATATTTTATAAGCTTACATTCTGGTCCCCTACCATATACATATTATTGCTTATTTATAATTTTTGTTCTGTATATATTTTGTACTTTACATTTAATAAATCGATCTGTTTAACCTTCAAGCGGGCACGCGGTCATTTGTAACGGCAGCGGTCGCGAGGTCATTTGTAACGGCAGTGGGCGCGCGTAATCGAAAAGACCATTGGTATATATTAGAGAAATAAAACACTAATAAACCAGTGATCGTTTATAATTTTGAATTCACATACATTTTCATTATGTTTAAACTCAAATTGTTTCAGACAGGTAACTTAAACTTAAGCAAAAAACAATTTAGGAACACAGAACCGTCAGACTTGATAATTTACCTAGTAAAAACAATAAAAATGACAAAATAAGAATAAAATACTATTAAACTTAGATCTAGTACTCTTCAGCGTCAGTTTCTTCATCAACATAACATTCATTACACATAAATGTAGTATGGGTTCTGCAAATATTTCTTCTACATGAGGTTACACTGTGTCTTAGATTGCCTTCTTATTTTTGCTGGACAAATTTTGCAAGAGCTTCCTCCGCCTGTGCTGGAACTACTGCTCATTTCATTACCAGCAGCATTTTCGGCATTGATATTCAAGCGCTCCCTTATATTCTTTTTCAATTTTCTTGGGAGGCTTACCATCGTTGCTCTTCTTTGGACGTACTCTTTTGTCAATTCAGTGCCTAATGCACCTAAATGCTTTCGCCTATTCTTTATAGTCACATTATTTGCCCTCAATATCACCATTACATTTATCCCAGCTATAACCAGAAGATGAAAGAAGAGTGTCGACGGCCCTCTATTATTCTTTATTGATGCTGAGTACATCTTCGCTTTCTTATCGACTTCATCGACATCGCCTTTTGTTTTGTTGTAAAAAGTAACAATTCTGGGTTTGCGCTTTTCATTTGTACTTTCATCAATTTCAACAGCAAAATGAATTGATGATGTAAGAACTACAGATTTTTCCTTTTTAGGCTCATAAGATACTAGCGTTGCTATATCAAAAAATCCAAATTGACTTAAATATTCAGGTCTCTTCTTATCTATAAAGCAAAGAAGTATTTTTTTTCTTGTCTTTACGTATGGTACCCACAACCGATATCTTACGGTTTTTGCCCAAATCAACTACCAAAGGCATACTGGTGTACTAATTATCGATTGTTTGGTTTTGTCAAGTGCAAGAAACTTCACGACGTCCATTGCAATATTAATAACTGGTACGGACCTTTAGGTTGCTTGCCGGCATAAAGCTCAATATTGAGGACGTAAAACGTAGTTGTGTCTGCAAGTGAATAAAGTTTATTCCGTATTTATTCTTTTTTGATTTTATGTAATAGCGAAGAGGACATTTTCCTCAACAATCTGCTATCATCTCATCAATAAAAAGATCTTGTCCTACAGATAATGGTAAAAGACATTTTTGTGTAAACATTTTTAAAATTTCTCTCATTGACGCAGTTTTGCCAGGGTACGACGAGATATTCATATCGTGGCATCATCAAACTGCAATGGATTGTGTATAAATTTTATTCTTTTCAGTGACGTAGAGGTGGGAAAAATAGGGACGCCTGTGCCATCAGTTGCATATAAATCCTCCAAATTCGCATGTGATATCTATGATCAAGGATCCTGCTATGTACAATAACACGAAACGTACTCAAATTTCTACAGAATCAGTATGTTTGCAATTGCATGGTCTGTCATAAGATTGCATTTTTTTTTGTATTAATTCGTCGGTGTATCCACCAACTTTGTCAACAATATTTTCCGTATTAATAAATAAATTCCAAAAATATTGTCACCTCCCAGCCATTCCTACGAGTACCTGAATCATAAGTGAGAATATTTTGAACTTAGCGCCTCACCCTGATGTAGTTGGATTTTTCCCAATTTCTTTTTTTATCACGGCTTATAAAATAGTTGCTTATACAATATTTGAGAGGCAAATTCTCTTTATCTGAATCCGAGGTGTCAAATTCCTCAGTAGATTGGAAAGGATGAGGTCTCTCTGAAAGTATGTGGTCGGAAGTTTCTGAACCTTGGTTGCTGACCTCTCTTCATCTTCTCGTAGGATTTCTTTAATTATTTGACTTGTTGTTAGCGATCGACTGCTCATTTTATAAATAAAAAACACTATTATAAGCGTAGATCAAAAATAATAGTTTATAGCATTGAAATAATGCTATAAATAAAATATAGATTAAAGAAATAATTTATCGCATTGAGCGTTGCACGTAACTGTTTCGACGTCAGGCGTATGGTGTGAAAACGACTGTTTTTGGAGTGGTCTTGGTGAGGTGTGTTTTCAGGAGAGTGTTTGACAAGGAGCTTATCATAACTGGTAAAATGCTCGCGCATCTGTCGCATAGATGTTTTCATGTTACTTCCTTCGAGATTGCATCTCTTAAACATTTTAAGTATGCGTATAAACTTATGCCTTTTTATACGCATAGTGTGAATAAGGGCTATGTATTTTTCTCGCTTGTTCTTACGATTTTTTTGAAACATTCTGAAATTTTCACTACTTGTCGATAGTCATTAACGGGGTCGCTTTTTAATACGAGGTCATGTTACTTATTACAAAATATGATAGCCTACATTATCTAGAAATACGATGTTCCAAACGAAATAAAAAATCTTCTAAAAGTCTTCTTTAACAACCAAAAAATGTACTAAAGTTAATAATTTGGGGAATATTTTGCACTAACAGCCATATAGATTGGAGTTAATTTCATTGTTTTAATATATTAGTTTAGCCACTCATGTGATTGCTAAAAAGCGTTTTGGAATAAGTTCAAAGAAGTAACTATTTTAATTTCATATACCGCAGCAAGCATTTTCGTCGTACACATGTGAACTAAGACGGATTTGCACAAACAGCAATGTCATTTGCAAATAATCATTTTTGATGCATTTGTGAAACATTATGTAAGATTTATTAATTTCCCTTTACTTAAATTTTCTTATTTTGTTTTTTGATATTCCAGCATTTTTAACATACCGATATTAATAAATATGCATGTAGAATATCGATTCGACTGATTTTGATATACAAAGTAACTTACTGTATATTACATAGTAACCTGAATGAATAACAATAATAATATTGTAATAACTGCAAAATAACGACCTTTACACAAAAGTTTAACAACCCTTTTTTATTCTATATAAAGGGAGAAAGAAAACAGGATCCAATACTAAAGGACCATTCACTTCTGTACTCCCGCTTATAAAAGCTTTTTCTAAAGTACATACGTTAGCGAGCGCTCGCTTGAATAGATAGCTCCCTCTATAAAGTTGGAAAATGGATATGACTAAAGAAAAATATTTTCTTTTTCAACGAAGAAAAATATTAACATTTCATTCATGTAGTACAATGGAGTTAAGCTTAATTCTAATACCGCCGCTGCGTAAGCATAAAGCATTTTTTTTTCCGTCGGAAACAGGAAGTTTCTTCATACGCTAAAGTTTTTCAAGGCGTTTTGTATGAGATTGTTTTATATTGTTTGCTTCTAAGTCCCATTGTATTCCGTTTCCCGATCGCACTGTTTTTCTTTATGTTCGTACACACTTCCCTCTGTCATTTTCCTCCATTTCGTCCTTCGTCACGGAGACAAATAAAACCTCCGGCGAGAATAAAATTATTCAGATGGATAAGGAAAATATTTTATCAATCGCTTGATACTTCGTAAACAAACAATTGTTTGCGTGTTTGCGCTCGCTCGCGTGTGCTTGTGTTTGCGTCTGAATTTTAAGAAATGAATCTTTTGATATCAACTACATTATATTAGAGACAAACTACGGATTTTTCATATCCTTAGTGGTAAATATGGTTCAGTGCAACACCGATCTTAAACTTTCTCGTCTTTAAGTTTTTTTTTTTTTTTAAATTACACTTCTTTCGGCGTCCTGGGAGAAATATAACAGTGTATTTTTGGCGTGTAACCCAATTTGCGGGCGCTGATATAACACACTATACAGTTAGTACAGTCTGAACTCAAATGAAAAAGTCAAAATAAATTATAATTTATAACACTTAGGGACACTACATTTTTCTACTCATTAGTTTCTAAAAACTTTATAAGATTCTAAACACTCTCAATTAGAGAGTTTTTAGAATCAGTTCAGTGTTTACAGAGATTGTCTTCTCGATATAAATAAAATAAAATATATATGTTTTAGTATACAAAGACTCCAAACAATACAGTATCTAAATTTGTTTAATATAAAGGATTGTTTCATTTTTCAAATTCAACAAATATCATTTTTCGCTTCTTTATACTGGTTGCTGAGATAATACACGTAAAACAATATACAACAATGGGGTACAGTATAACAAAATTAATAGGGCCAAAGTCTAAAAGTGTTTACATGCCTAAGTTAAATATTTTATTCGCATGATTTTTTCTGCTATGTCAGACGATATTTATAAAAATCTATACAGTTTGAAAACGGTTTTATTTTCTTTTACAACTTGGCTGTAATACTGAAACAAAATATCGAACTTATTTTCCATCTCAGAGAAAGAAGGAAAAGATGACTTTTATTCCTTTAACTTTATTGTATAAACGTTTCAGTAAAGGTATATTTTATATTTTTTCTAAAATTGACATGCTCTAGCTAAACTGTATCTCTTCCTTACAATCTTCAAATACAGTGTAACATAATACTTGTAAGTAGACCGTGAGTTTAATGTGCACAAAATAACTTGTATCAAGAAACGACAAATAATCAATTGTGGCCTCAGAAAGCAGGTAGCACAATAATTTTAAACAGAAGGATGTTATAGAAAATCTCATAGAACATAAACAGGAAGACGGCTCGGTATACGAACCACTGATAAAGGATGCCGTGCGAGAGAAGAAGCACAAATAATAGAGCAAAGCGCACGCAATTTCTAATGAAAAAATCTAAAATCTTTCATGTAGCGCCGCGTGCACGCTCTTAGACCGCCGTGCTGCCAGGAGCTGGAAGTAGGTAGACAGTAGACCGTCGAGGTGAGAAGATAAGTCTGGCTTAGTGTGCCGTTTGTTAGAAAAGCTATCTTTACTCCTACCTGCTGTCGCCTCCCGAGTGACTCAATGAGGAAGATAAATAGAGTCTCCTCCTCAACGCCGAATTGGAGTCGGATCAGCCAATGAGCGCCCCGATAGTCTTAAATCTTACAAAACCATCCCCACGCGAATATTTACCAAGCAACCACTCTTGGTTGCTTGGTAAATATTCTCCAATGCATGCGGCGTTGCCCTCTGGCAACGCCGCATGCTTCTTTATCCCTTTCTCTACTTAGTTTCGAGAATTATTGACGACAATCGCGAGCTGCTTCCCCTGAAGATTCGAGGAGCACTCAAAGAAGATCAGGACCCGTCGCCAGATAAAATCAGCATTCTCGTATTAAGGCACCTAACCTTGCAGTTAACAACACAAATATCGCATCATGTACGTCGCAAATGAATTATAGAATTAGTCCACAATTCACTGCAGTACATACATAACTTGATTCTGAACAGCGTTTTGGTTGTTAAGTGAAATTGTGTACATGCTGAAATTGCTTAGTAAATGATTAGATGTATAAAAAAAAATCATTTACAGTTCACATCCGTGCAAAAGAAATCGAAACCCATCTCTTCCTTGTCTCCTAGTCTCCGTTATCATCCAGTCGATGCACTAAAGACCCATACCCGACTCTACACATACATCGCGACGTCATTTGTTCTCATCATAAAAATAAAATCTTTACTTAGTGTAACACAAGAAATAAAAATAATGAAATTGTTATATTTAATCGATGTTTTTAACTATTTGATTAATTATTTAGATATGTAAGATGCTAGTCCTTTCGATTAAAAATGTTATTAAATAAAATACCTAGTTCATATCATGAATTTTTATTTTATTTTCTACCATTTATTTCCTTACTTACGGTTAGTAAGTAAAAGTTCCTTATTCGCATAGAAGTATACGATACGCCGGTGAGTCTTAGTCCATTTACCCTTACTTCTATCAATTTACCTCATGCGAGACACGCATATTTAGAATCACTCAGCTTTCGTTTGTGTTGGAACGAATAAAATAGAATCTAAATCTAACTACTTTCTAAAAATTTTAATAATCCAATCTAAATAAAAAATACGCTACTACAAAAATGTGCTTTGAGAATTCTATATAACAGCATAACGAAATTTTCACTCAGACTTATGTATTTTGTACATTAGACGAAGGTCAAATTTAACAAGAATCGTGTAGCTATTTAAAGGTGAAAGAGCTTTTAAGTTCTCGTCTAATTAAATCATTTAGCTTAATTATATTTTTTTCCGTTTCAGCGACATTATTGGAATTGTTTTCCGAGATGATTTTGTGTAACATACCAAATCACATGTTACAATTGGCTTATTTTTTCAAGGAAAATTTTAAAATCATAAATAACAGTTATTTTTAAAACTGCGAGACTAGAAAATTGGTTTATGTTCTCAAATTTTGTTTTTTGAAAGAATAAACAATCAATACATATTTTTAAAATGTTTTATTTATATCTATATGTAATTTGAATACAAATTAGTTCATTTCTGATAGATAAAAAACAGACTATGTTTTGAAAACTGTACAAAATTTAAAAACAAGTACCCCTGAAAGTGAATAATTCTTGAAATTAATATGTAAATATATAATATAATGGTGGTCTAATTACAGTCTGAAAACTAATATTTATCTGATTAGAATAAAGTAAAGCACTACCTAAACAAGGCTTATTTTTGTAATGAAAAAATTTAAATGACTTTCCGCATCACAATTAAGTGGAACAGTCTTGAGAAAGCTTCTGCCTGCATTCCCTAGCGACAACTTGAAGATGGAGGGTAATTTTATAAAGTTAAAAGGGGCTTTGAGTTGTCTAAACAAATTATATAAGCCGGGAGTCGTCCTTTGTGGTTTATCAGGGTGAGAAGAATGTGTTTGCTTTGTATGGTGCGTTTTTAATGTAACTAGATTTTCGTCTAATTTGACTGTTATGACGGTACAGCACTTAGAATTTATTAGGAGAACTTTTTTTATGTATTTTACTTACTTGTTACTGTGTTGTGTGGGAAGTGATGACCATCTATTCACTTATATACTACTATCGTAAATGAACATGAATGTATGCCAATGAATAGAAAACCGTTCTAACGATTGAGCTCAAAAAGCGAATAGCTTTTTATATAATCACTAATCATAAAAATAGTAGTACATCAAAATATTATTTTTATGATATTTTTTTAAATTAAATCAATCTTTAGTTACGTGGGACTTACAGAATATTTTACACAACTCATAAGTAAAATAGTTTATAGTAAAAAGATACTTTTTTTTTTTGAGATATTCTACTTTACGTTTCATTCCCTTTACGCTAGAATCGTTTTTCAAAACACACATACTACCAATCCTAGGGATGTGTGCTGCTCAAAAACTATCACAGCCTTTTCTATCTCTATAATTTTGATAGCTTGCACATCATTTCTTAATTTACAGAAAATAAAGATAACAATCCATATAGCTTGATTGTACAAAAATATTCCTTTTCATTCTTTGGTTAGAGAACCCAAAAAATGGTAATTACTAAAGCGCACAGTAGGCGTCCTTACTACTCTACTATTCTAGATACTATTTTAGCAACTATTATAAATGTATTTAGGAAAAGATCAATGTCCGATTTAATTATCCGACAGCTGAGGCCAAACCTCACATGAACTTTTTATTTCGTATTTTTACTCTAGCTCGATGTGGTTCGGGGGCTGATAACGGCCGTTCGTCTGCGATGCAGTGACGGCTTAAGGCGATACCGCGATGAGAACAGGGCGGTGTCCCCGCGCGCTCACCTCATCACCGACAGCCTCCTTGCCGACCAGCAAACGAGCAAGACTGTTACACATTAGCGCATACGAAAAATGTAATAGCAGTTGTACGCGTGACCTCGATATAAAAGACGTAAGCGCCAAGCCACGTTAGTTTAAAATAAAACGAAAATAAAATAAAAACTGTTCTGCCAGTTCGTCGAAAACTGTTAGTACTATTATCCTTAAAAAGAAGTACAAGGAGATTCCTTACCGATTCCGAATAACACCTAAAAAGGCCTTTCTTTCGCAGTTCACTAATTTAAATGGTTAAAAAGCATATACCTAAAAATCAAACTTGTAACTCAGGCATTTAATATGAACGAAAAAGAAACAATACTTTCTTTTCATCACCGTATCGCCTTAAAGTGATTTCCGAGATACAAAGCAAGTAATTCAATTTGACTGAAGTATAAAATTTATTGGTATATTCGCTCCTCAGATTCAGCAACCAAATCTGTATCTTCTTTCTTGATAACCAATTGATCAATTCTTCAATACACACAAACGCACACATAATTATAAAAAAATGACAAAAACGAGATAGTTGTATCACATTCTACCCTAAACAAGTAATTTCGCTTTGATTTGTACACACCGATTGGCCTTTAGTTTGTATAGACATAGCGAAAATGTAGACAGAACTATTTAATTATATGTCACTAAAACTAATTTATGTTTGTAACCATTTTCAAAGATTCTTCGTTATATATGTACGAAATAATAATTATTTGTTCAAGTTTGAGCACATTGTCATAATATCGTATGTATTATTGGAACTAGTAGCGACTAGGTCTACAAAAAGCTGTTGTGTTGTGTGACAATCAATTCTATTTAATTGTCACATAATATGATCGGTTAGCCCTTGCTAAGTCATCAATTTTATAGGCTTCACATGTTCTTACAATACTTGATAGCTTTTACGCTTTTTGATTCTCAACAAATTTTAAATGTCGATATTGAAATATTTTAGATTTGGAGAATGTTTAAGAACATGAATTACAGTAGTGTAGGTGAGTACAGTGTGTAGGTGAGAACATACCCGTTAAGTTTAATACTCTAATACTCTAAAAAAAAAAAAGAATTGAGAAGATGTATTTTATTATATTAGCCAAAACGTCATAAACATAAATATTTTTACAGAGTTCTAGAAGTCATTCTTTGCGGGCCAAACGAGCGCATGATCCACCAGAGATTGTTAGGTGGTCACCACCGCCACCGACATTACAATCCCAGAGGCGTCACTGGTACGTTGCTATCCTCTCGGACGTAATAGTGTAAGATCCGTCATTAGAAAAATGTACCCTCATCTGTCAATTAAAAAATATTAACACGTGTCTAAAATTTACAAAATTTTGAATACGTTTATAACCGACAGTTAGCATGAAATTATTTGCAGTCTACAAAAAAAATAAGTAATTGATGTTAGTAATAGTAGGAATACGGTGGCAGACATTGTTCTCATAAATTTATAATATTGTTAGCCGCCTGTAAAACATTTCTAATTCAATTAACGGATGGAGGTACATTTTTCTAATGACAGATCTTAGACTATAATAGTAGAATAAGATATCTAACGGGGAGTAATGGTTGATAGAGGGGTAGTGGGCCATTGGAGAAGGTGCTATCTTTGCACAGGTCGAGCCGGCCCATAATCGCGTTACAGCCAAACAGCCAAGTCGGCCACAGCATGCCTTTACCAGATTAATATTATTTTTTAAATTTTATATAAATTTTATTTGATTTAAGCAAAGCAAGCCAACCGGTCGCCAGTCGCGAAATAAAACGGAACAGCAAAGCGTCGAATACGTTCTCAAATGCGGCGCGGCGCCTCGCCAAACTTTATTGCGTTTTGTTAGACGTCTGTAGTAATAAAAACTTCCCTTTTTACCGGCCGCGGTGCACAAGATGAAGGAGACGGGGAGAAAAAAGTACAACTAAGAAAATCTATTCGTAACCGCGAAAAGGGCTCGTAAAAAATCATACGCTCCACATTTTCGCGATCCGCCATTCCGCTCACGTCACGACGGCGGTCGTGTCACGTACGTTTTGTTTTTTTTTTTTTCGTAAGTAATCTCCGAGTTTTTCCCCCGCACCGTGGCCCCGTGCAACACATGCGCTTGATGAATCGCCGGATCTCGGGATGTATTGTGTCTATGGAAAATTGACGCGGATTTCCGGCGATAAATTCTCATATTGAGCGGATGCCGGCGATGTGCGCGCGGCGTGTTTTTACGCCGCGCAATATATCTCGGACGTCTGCGCCGATCGACGTTTATGTGCGCCGCGGCCGGAACACATAATGTGCCCGATATTGTTAATGCGGCCTAGAAACCCGCATATGGGAAATGTAATTTTCCTTTCTGTTGATTCTTTTTTTTTTGTTTGAATTAATGTATTTAAAACGAAAATTTTCCTGTTAATAAATAAACTTTATATACAAAGAGACGCGTCAAAGTTTTTCGATTAATATATGGAATCATAAAAGAAAGCTTATTAAATATTATTTTGGAACTTTGGAACTTTACGATACATTATTACTGTATGGGATCAAAACCGATATAACTTCAGCGAAGAAAAAATTGGGGAAATAACAAATTTTGAAAAACTAGTGATTCAAGTCTCTGCAATTCAGTAATTACATAAAGTAATTTTGATGCAATCCCGAGAAACTTCATCAAATGGTTATGTTCCTTATAACTTTGTTTCATACAACCTTGTCTAAGGTTTTTGAGCTTCTGATACATAATACTATCTACTCAATTTCACATCCACTGATTGTATCAGAAAAACACGGGCTTGTAAAAACAAAAATTTACAGTTACTAATTTGCAAACATTGCAACAAATTGTTCAAAAGTATGGATGACCGCGTACGAGTACAAGTAAATGCTGAATATACCTTTGACAAAGTGAATCATGAAATATTACTAGAGAAATATTACTAGAAGAAATTATCGCATTTAATAGGATACATGGTAACCCGTTACGATAGTTACAAATATATATTACAAATAGAACACAAAAAGTAGTTATAAACGGGCTCTAATTCGATATAACTACTGTGATATCCAGTATGCCACAAGATTTCATACTGAGACCATTATTATTTATATCACTTATTAATGGCATCCACCAATGCTTTAAAAACTATTACTTCTTACTCTTCGCGGACGACCTTAATCTCTATTGTAGCATTTCAGGTTAAAGATTGCAGAAAACATTAAGAAGATCTAGATCGCTTAACCGAACCCTGTATCGTTAATAAACTTCAATAAAATATTAACAAACAATTACTGTTTAAATATTTTTTTCACTTGAAAAAATACCTACAATCTACTTAGATTATTATTAGGTTATTCGCTCGCGTTATAAGTATAACGCGAGCGAATAACCACCTCTAACTAGAACAATTAACATGCGTAATAAGCACTTACTCAACGTCGATTTATTTTCATTGTCATTTCTCTCATATAAAAAAGAAACTTATAAAATTCTATTAAGAAAATATAAATGATTATTGTATTTTTTCATTAATTACCACCGTTATTTCAAAATTTTTAAACTAAAGAGAAAAAAAATTATTTACGTTTTACGCTTTGTATGTCGTGATATAAATATCAAATAACTTTCGTTTTATTTCTGTTTCGAATTTATTGAGATTCAAAACCTTTTCTCAATTAGATAAATTGCTTGACACTAACATTTGTTCTCCAAATTACAGGAAATAGTCGAACTGGGCTATCTATACTGATATTATAAAGGTGAGTCTAAGTTAGACTCAAACGCCCAAGATATCGTTGAATTTCCGCGATACGTGGGACAAAAACTTAAGTTCTGTTCTTGAGAGTATGCTAGCAAAATATAAAAGAGGCGCGTAGCAAGTAAAATGTGTACAGTTGGGTATAAAAGGTGCGAGCTGGGCCCATTTCGATTGTTTGAATTAACAGTCGTATATCAGTGAATTGGCATCGCGTCACACGAAATACGGTAACGCTGTAACAAAAATATTTATAGGTTTCCATGACACTTTAAACCACTTTCTAATTACTCCAATCACATTCGTCACTTTACTAATTAACGACACGCAAAAAATACAGTGATAGACGATCCAGGACACCTATTATACGCAACTGCTATTGCAAGAATTTAAATGCAAAATGGCAATATTACGATGTCATGAGCAAAGACTTCGCTCAAGAGCTAGTGGCGACAACTGTTAATAAGTGCTTATATTATTTAAAATAACTAATATCACAACAAAGCTATGCAGTAATCTAAACAAAAACTGCAATATTCCTAGTTTATGTGCCACAGGTAGAAAAAAACCGGCTAAGAGGATGTTGGACCATGCTGACTATAGAGTTCTGAAGCCACTGCTACAAAGAAATGCACTACCGATGAAAAAAAATACGTTGTTATACTTTTTCCCATTTCCTGCACATAATAGGTATAAGCACTTTAGTCGCCTATAACTAGAAAAACAGGTAGGTATGTTAACTATTACTCTTAAACTAGTTTAAACTAAGGTGTACGAGAAAAAGAGCGTATGTTCATAGCACTTACGTCCTTTTATAGAAAAGCGCAGTTTTTAGGCAATAACTCAAGAAACGTATATTCAATTATGTTGAAAATAATTTTCCTTGAAAATGTTTATAATGCTTTACCTTTCTAATTTTTTTCATATTTTTTGAATTCAATTTAGAAAATAAAGGGGGTGGGATAGAATTTCTGCTACTTTCAAAGCGATTATTTGATAAAATATTCAATTAGTCAAAAAAATTACTTAGACATTTTATAGTGTTCTTAAAAGAAATGTCGAAACGTACCATATGTAGATTTTTGTTGAAAAAAAATTTTTCTGCTTCTTTTACATGATGGAGTGCTCTCCATACATGTAAAATGTTATTTAACTACGAAAGTAAATAAGCGGCTTACACAAGACACATACACTCCGAATTTCATTAATATACATATTGTAGTTTATAAGTAAAATGACGTCTATGACGAAACTATAAACGTTCCGTTTTGACCATTTTGACTCGGAACCCTAAACTCGGAACTCGGAGCAGTGCCAGCGTTACTAACTTCACACTACAAATGCGGCCGATTAGCACTGCCCTCTTGTGTATCGTATTTTAAACGAAGATGCAGAAAATCGTTTTATCTTTACGCGGATAAAATTACGGACATATGATGGTTTATTTTTAAAAATATGAATCTGTCTATAGCATTTAAATTATATAAAAATACATAATATAAGTTCAAAGTATGTAAGTAGAATTTAATCGAGAAAATAAAACATATTATGTTATATTAAGAACTACAAATATACGCTCGCAAATATGCGAAACAGGGAAGAAACACGTCTAATAAATATACAAACATCGATGTTGAACCGACGTTACACCATTCGTTGTAGTTAATGGTAATGTAATAGTTACCAGTCAATGGTAAAGTTCTACCTGCATAATTTAGGATGTACATTAGTAAGTTGACATGAGCATAGATCTAGCCTTTAGTTATTCGCATGGGGCCAAAGCATTTTTGCGACTTAAGAAGAATACTCGCAGGGATGTGAATTACTTGGCATCTTCGCTATCTCCTTAAAGCGTGTTAAAGTTTACATTTTGGTGACGACCGCAACACTGGAGTATCAGAATGCATCGTTGCAGGCTTGTGCAGTGATTCCATGCGAGTAATTATGAAACTTTTTGTATGTTTCATACAAACATACAAAAACAACGTGATTTGTATGTTTTATGTCATTTTTATCGTGTAATTCTAAATAAATTTATAAAATTTTCAGTTTATCATATAAATTAAAGTTTAAAATATATTTTATACAGTTTTAGTAGATTTATATTCAAAATTATACATTTTTATTATAAGACTTTTTCTAGTATTGGTTATGAACATAAGAGATGAGCTTATCGTACAGTGGTCAAGGAAAAGTTCTAATAAAGGAAAACAAATTGGACACTCGAAATGTGATTCTGAAGCAGATGAGGTAATCCAAGATCACAAGAGTGTAAGCGAATTTAATTAATCTTCACAATATTCACATGAATGGCCTAAAGTTTCAAGTTCATGTTGTTTATTTCATTTTTTTATGGCACTAACAAATAACCTCCAAAAGAAAATAATTTAATTTATTAATTTATCTCCTGAACTATAAAAAGACATCCATACAAACTTGGGGTCTTTCAAGACTCCATGCGAACAATGAAGTGATTTTCTACTTTCTTCGTGCGAATAACTAAGGGCCTTTAGCCAACCCAAGTGTGAATTCATTATTTTTATCGTTAACAATTTTAAATATCTCCTTCTAAGTCCATTAAATACATATTATATCATAATTGAAATAGGGACCCAAACTAAAATTTTCGCACCAAAACACTAATCGCGTTCTAATTACATGTATTCTAAGAGCAGAAATACAAAAAAATGGAGCGTATTTTTTTGTATTTACGACCCATTGGCTTGGATATTGGAACCCTTTTTAAAGTAAGTAATGAAGCAAAACTTAAAAAAAGTAAAAAATTGGATGAAAGTTGCGAAGAAACACAACTTAGCGTCTCCAAAACTTAATCTTCATTTCATTAAAATCAGTTAAATGTAAATTTCGATCGTGAATATCAAATGTTTACTTATGGTCTGATGGATGAAAAATATTTAAGAAATTGATTTCATTTAATGTTGATATGTTTTAGAGATATAAAATTATATTGAAGACTTGGACTATGTACAAATTATTAAAATGTATACATACGCTTGCTCACAAAAAAGAGTCGTGTTTGATTACGGACAAAATCAATTACCATATAATTTTTCAATACGATATCAGCTGAGCATAAAGGTTAAGTTTTATATAAGTCCCCTACGGTCAATAATATTTCTTAATAAGCGATATCGATGTGGATGTGAGTCGGTTCAAACGCCTGTCAAACACACTTTTCGTACTATGGACGCGGAAGAGATGACGTCAAAGCGATATCGACAATGAGTAAGCGATACACGAAGTCGACTCGATTTTGACGCGTGATCTAAATATGTGCTTTTGCTGTTTCGTTTTTGTTATCCTGAGTGTTTTGTTGTTTTATTTTTGCCTATAATTAAAGTCGAAATGGCTCGTTATGGACTCCGTATGATTATCGATGAACATATTCATTCACTAGCAAGGATAGCATTTCGAAGAAACCGCAAAATGCAACGAAAGCTGTGTAATCCTATTGAGAAACATGTTCTGAGAGAATTTTTTTTTAAGTTTATTTGGCATCCTTTGCTTTTAATTATTACACCAATTGAGTAATATCGTAAAGTAATAACAACAAAACCGTTTTAGTAATTTGCAAGAATTAGTAAGATTAAATAATATTTATAATGTGCTAGTATAATGTATATGTTATCTAAAAATTTGTATTCGTATTTGTAATATCAAGAAAAGATATTATTTAATTCCAAGTGTTCACTGCTTATTTAATTCTTACAAATCGTATTAATTAATATTTAACGCTTTTTGTAATATCAGCAAAAGACATTACTGATTTCTAGATCTAGTGCCTTTCCTAATTGGTTAGTAAGCCAGTTTAATTATTTTAGTTCTACTACATGTGATAAATATTTAAAAAGGGATTACAATTTGTAATACCTA
This sequence comes from Eumeta japonica, assembly GCA_005406025.1. NCBI lineage: Eukaryota > Metazoa > Arthropoda > Insecta > Lepidoptera > Psychidae > Eumeta > Eumeta japonica. The sequence goes on along the minus strand of BGZK01001913.1, from coordinate 16,444 downwards.
CTACATAATTACTTCCATTATGGTTTTAAAAATTACAAATAAAAGAACTCACCAAAATAATAACAAATGAATATCAAAAATAATTTTTTTGCTTTTATTTTTAAAATTTTTGAAAATTTTTGCTTTTACTACCTAAATTTTTGATTTAAAATCTAACGTAACATTATGATATATTCGTAGGCATGATCCAAGTGTAACAATTGTGAAATTGTTAACGTTATAGTTTTGGCAGATTTTTATTGGAATCGTAATTTGGTTTAATGAATTGACAATATTAGCAAGCCTAAAATAAAATTTACAGCATTTTAAATGCAATTAAGCGCCAAAACACTGATATAATAAATATGAGGAGGTGAATTTCAAAGAGTAGAAAATTTGGTAGCCATATAATGGTAACACCAAGCAGAGCGATGTCTTTGTGAAACAGAAATTGCGTCGAGATCGCTTTATGTGAAACGGTAATGCCAATTATCGACCATATGACTTCTACATTGACTCCATATCGATATCGCTTGTTAAGAAACATAATTGACCCTCTGATGCAACTACGTAGCTTTTACAAGTATTTATCCAATTTTCATATTTCACATACGAATGTACAATATTTCCAAGCCATTTCATGAGTAGCTGTCGAAATATTATCAACCATTATGATAATCGATTATGCGATTACACGTAAGGTGGTTGACTATTGACTATAAGTCAAACATCGCTTGTGACATGTTACCGCTATAGTAAACTTTTTAATGAAACTGGCCTATCGATAGGTACGTCATTTTCCCATCAAAAATCTGTGCATTGACGTTTCTGTATTAACAGCCCGAAATTAAATATCTCCCATCCGAGCGCTGATTGGTATCAATAGCGGGCTCACGCAACACAACGAGAGGAATACCAATATCGCAGTTTGCCGAGGGCGAGATGGACGCGGCCCGCAAACAGGCCTGTTTGCCGAAGGTGAGAGCCTCCGGCCGCGCGCCCTTCGGAGTGTTAGAAAACGCCCAGTATTGACAGCTACCCGGTGTTTGTTTAGGATTTTTTGTACTTTTCTACGTTCGCCCTTTACCTTCCGCGTCTGTTGTGATAATTGCGAGTTACGTTCTTTACTCTTTTTTTTTTCTTTCTGGGATCTTAAAAATGTTTACGGTGCAGCGCTCTCGTTCTTATAATAAAACAGACAAACTCAGTCCGGGTCCGCGAAGTAGATTTTTCGAGGAAACGTGATGATGAAATCGTAACGGATGTTTTTCGTTTTATTTTCGACGGCGTCGTAGATCTGGCATTTGTTCGGCCCTCAACATTTATGATGTCCCGGATTCTCATAATCTTTATTTATTTCATTTTGAATTTGATATCAATCTTTACTAATATCCCGCCGAATAGTTTTATTTCATAATTTTGGTTTCTTGTAGTTTTTTGCAAGCTCTTTATGATGACACTTGAATCGACGTTCTGGTTGCATGCGTATTCACGCTATACTAATTTGCATCTTCACGCAATGCTAATTCTAAACGATTGCAAATATGCACTCACATTAGTCCGATGACGACAAAGGCAAAGGACACGCTACACGGCGAACTCTTACATATGTGGTCTGTATTATATCGTGAACACAGCCGATGTTAACGCATTACTAATAATTAGTATAATACTAAGTCCCCTAGTGGCGATTCAAATGTGACGATGCTTCGTAACATTAGGAACGTTCGACAGTCTGCCATGGGATTTGACAATAAACATTTTCAGGCAAATAAAATCAGACACCCTTAAAATTCAATGGTAATACATTTATAACTATTTGTCTGTCAAATAGTTATAATAGGTTTTCGAAAAACAACATCCTCTTAAAAAACGAGTTAAACATCAATAAAAAATATTAAGTATACTCTATTAAGACAACAATAACCGTACAAAAGCACACCGCATATTAACGTACCATAAATACACAGTGATACCAAAGGAAACGAATATCTGATAGTGAAACCATAAAAGAAACGAATTAGAGCACCATACGGAAGACCAATAGACGAGGCCGATTTATTAATGGCTTTTCAGTGTTATTGGATCTTTTGACGTATCGTGTCTTTCAGTGCATTCAGTAGGGGGCGGTTCCGTAGAATCATACACAATAAAAAAATATTACAGTAAAATGGTTTATATGTGCGTGTGTGTGAATAAGTATAGTGATACAGTGTTTATAGAAATGTAGCTATTTCTCGATTATAAATCTTACACATGCAGGATGATATTTTGATCATGTTCGACAATAACGACTACAAATTTCGATTTGGATGCCTCATTCATTAAGTCATAAGACAACAGTACGTTTCCAAATAGGGCAATAGGTGTTCGATAGAGTTTATTTTGGTTTACAACTAGTACTAAATCTCATTATAAACATTACAGCTTATATAATAATAGTAATTTTTTTACAAAAAATGTACAAAATATAATGTAGTGCCTTCGCAAACAATATGATGAGTAACAAATAGACTAAAACATTTCAAAAAATAGGACAGAGAAATGTGTCGTTTTTATTTAACACGAAACATTTGACATACAGTACAAGATCTCGCTGCAAGATCAATATGCTGCTCAAGTGTTAACTAAGTAATTTTTACTATGAATAGGAGAATATATATCTACCAGGGTGTCGATCAAAATGGGGCCACAAACATTTTAATTAAAATGTTTTAAAATAATTTTGGGAAAAATTTTATTCACTTGTTTTTCAAATGAAATATCATCCACTTCACAGCTATACATGTGAAGACTTTAAAAATCATGGTTGCTGTTGCCCACATGGCCGCACCGCGTCGCAGCCAGGTGTAAACAGGTTACTGTTTGTTACATTTGTTACACAATTTGTTACAGTTTTACATTCATGACGTACATTAATAATTTGTATACCACATTAAAGCAATTTTTTTCTGTTTATGACTATATATGGTTGCTTTAGTAAATCTGGCCGCAAATAAGGATTTCTGGCAGTTAAAGATGTTAAATAGTAAAGAAGAGTGAAAGAGAGTTAGCGCGCAACATCAGTCGTTAGACAAAGATAGCGGTTGCCGGCTGTACGATGCTTTAGATCCATTGCGCATGCGTCAAAAGCTAGTGTTCTCAACTAAACAGCTGCGACATTATTATTATGAACATGCTATTTTGGAGTCTGTAATACACACAACGTAGCATTTATTGTTATTGTTTTATTAATCTAAAAATTATAAAATTTATGAACGTAAGACAAAAGTGAAAACCAGCCAAGAGTGTGTCGCACCTTGCTCACTGTAGGGTTCCGTAACCTTTATTACAAAGAAATGCACTACAAATGAAAAAATTACTTTGTTACACTTTTTTGCATATTTCCCGCACACGATAGGTATAAACATTTTAGCCGTTTATAACTATATAAACAAGAAGGTATGCCGACTATTACTCTTAAGTAGTGTAAACTAAAATGGATCAGCAAAAGAGTGTGTGTTTATAGCACTTATGTCCTTTTCTCAACAGGCGCAGTTTTTCGGTAATAACTCAACAACAATATATTGTTGTATGTTCAAAATAATTTTCTTTGAAAGTATTTATTAAGCGTTATCTTTTTTTTTCATATTTTTTAGACATACGGTGTAATAAATAAAGGGATACACACAATTTTTGTTACTTTCGGAGCGATTATTTCCGAAATTATTCACGCAATCAGAAAAATTGCTTAATGACCTTAATTATAATGTTTTAAAAGAACTGTCGAAATATGTGCCACTCGTTGAAGTTTGTTAAAAAAATTTTTTTCAGCAAGTGCTCCATGTATGGAGTACCCCTAGAAATATTTATTTTGTTATTTGAATTCGAAGTCTTGTTTAATATTACTTTTTTGAGAATGCATAAGACATTTATCTCCTCGTTGTACCTAAATCACTAAAAAATTAAAACTAAAAGTAATAATTTCAAGTTGAAAAGAGGTACCTGCGTTACGTTACGTTAATGACATTTTTAATGCTCTTTACCTTCGAACGAGTACACTTCGGGTTCGATTTTGACTACAGACGAATTCAAACCAACGAGTTTTCAACTTAGGTACAATTAAAGAAAATGCAATCGTGCATCGGAGAGGATCCCATACCCATCAACTCCGAGAGTCGAACCACGCCATCGTAGGGAGAAGATCCTCGATCTGAAATAAGATAGTATGCCGTAGCGGTGAGGTGATCAAAGACCTGCACAACAATAACGTTCTCACGCGACCGGCGATCGTATCGAGTATATCAAAGGATACTGCAAACGTTTTCTTCTTCGTCTTGTTTTAAAACGAGATGTTCGTTGTCACATAGACATCGACACGTGTTCGTATGAAGTATTTTATAATAATATGTTGAAAATGAATGAATATAATGCGCGATATCTGTGTGTTAATGGTAATATCGGTCAGAAAAAAAACTGTTAATTTTATGTTCTAGAGACCTATTTTCTTCCACTTTTTTGTGTGACATCAAATTCTACATTCATTATTCATTATTTTTAATGGCCAAAATAATGATCACGTTATTAGAGATGCAATTGCTTACGAAAGAAAATGTCATGACGATGATATAAACATTGTTTATTCCAAATAGGACGCACGTATACACTACATTTGATAATTAAAGAAGGGTATAAATATGAGCCACGAGGAACAGCATTACAGACAAGAGTACTCGGATTTCATTACAGCTTCCGCTTTTATTTGCTTAGATCCAGCTCGCTTTTTAAAGCACAGCTTGAAACGCGCAGCCTGTACGCGTCCGTAGTTTTCAGTGAATGCAAATGAAAGCAGTAGTAAAAGAGAATTTGAATCATGGAAATAAAAAAAAAAATACTGGTAAGTCTATGAAAAATCTGCTCCACCTAAAATATAATTTAAATGCAACACATATGCATCGATGGTCATGACATCTGAATTTCAGACTATCTTCTAAAGGATTTGAATTCGCTTAATTTTCGTTTTCATAAAACCGTTTTTTTAGAAAAAAATTTACAATTTTATCTTATTTTATATTTCAATTTTTTTATGATTTTTCCAGTTTTGTTAATATAATAATCAACGCTGACTATGTATTTCAAATTAAACGTGATTTGGAATACCTGTGTAAAAATTATAATTAAAAAATAATACGGGTACTTTAACATAATGAAGTTTAATTTTTTTAATTTTTCCCGACGTCCGTCAGACGTTTCAAGGAGAACCCGGGTCGATAAAGATGGTTGCTTTATTTGTTGTGAGTAAGTCATCGGATCGTGACCTGTATAAGCTCGCGAACAGATTAGGTAAATACCTTAAGCAATATGATAACAGTAATTTACATTGTAAATCTTACACCAAGATCTCGCTATTAAGTAAGAGGCGACGCTTTGAATGTAATGAATATTTAATATCATATCTGGTTGTAAGTCTATTTATTCTGGTGTACATACCTAAATGTCAATTGATTGAAACACATTTGTATAATAATAATTTTGATGAAATATACGTAAAAAAATTACCACAGAGTTAAATATCTAGTCATATGAAAATATAAAATGGAAAAAGTTATTCTATCATTATCATTTATTAAACGATAACTATAATATAAATAATACAATAGAGGACGTGCTTTCTAACTAATACAATAAGCTATTAAAGGCGGGGTTTTCTTTCGATCGAAAAACGAGTAATCCTTAGTTTTACTACTACGTGCGATCAGACATCTACTTGCAAGAAAATAGTGTCAGTCCAAAGGAACGAAAATTTGTGTCTCAAAGGATTAGATAAAATTTAAAATATCTGTTTTACAGTACAATCTTTTTTATTACTATACCTTTTACTGTACTAAAGTACACAATTCTCTAATATTCATCTAGCAGTTATCGCCTTTACGGAGAAGTACATTCTCTTGCGATGTTGTCAAATTTTTCAGAGAGCACTTTGATAAATGCATTTTTTCATCTAAGAACGGTAACAAGTAAGTTAAGTATACGAAATATTTTTACACATATCATTCTTTTTACTGTCTGTGGTAAATACTTCTATGTCTAAATCTGTACTGTATGTCATGATCTGATCTCCTCCCGTACCGTATGATATGGCCGTTTTTTTAGGGATCCGCAACCAACAAGGATCTCTTATAGTTTGGCCATGTCCATCCGATTGCTTGTCTGTTGGTCTGTATATCCAGAGCGATAAGCTGTAATTTGGAATACATATTAATCATGCCGATAAAGCAGTGGAATAAAATAGTGAAAAAAAAAAGTTTACGGTACCTCCCCTACAAGGTGGGTGTGATTTTTTCCTCCATGCTATGCTGTGCTATGTTGTGCTGTGTGCCTTCTATGATGTGGGCTTTTATTGGATAGCTTGTTAAAGCACATTGCGAATTTATGAAAACAATTTTTCAACTTATAAATCCATTCGCCTAATATTAAGCTTCAAATTGCTAATTTTTGTTAGAGTCAAGTGTCTCGCCCGCCATGTAAAACGTTATTTTTGAATATGGAAAAAAATTCACGTCATTAGTGTAGTGTAATAACTGAGTTATTAGGTAGTATCTCAGGTGTCCGGTCTCCATGCTGAGTCCCGCCAACGTACGTTCCTGCTTATCATTTAAATTTTAAAATACTAGAAGATTAATTGGGGTGAAAAACAATATAAGAGGAGTTAAAAAGAAGGAGTTGATTGGGGTTTCCGCCTGGGTGTGTGGATCACGACAGTAATAAAAACGATAGAATTGAATGTAAAGTAATACAATAGTGATTTATATAGAAGACGTGAACAGAAAATTGAGAAACTCATCGAATAAACATAGTCTCGTCGCTGCCAAACTTTTCAATGTCGATCCCGAGTACCGAAACCTGATGAGGGGCACATCTGGCTTACAATATATATACTTCGAGAAGTAAAAAGCAATGTTTCGTGCAAATTCCTTTCAAGATTACTTAGTGTACCTTGTCGGTTATGTAAAGCGGGAAGTAAATACAAGTTTATTAACCATGTAAAATTATGAAGATATAAACATCCTTAATACCCACCTTATGTGGACCCATTTTAGACGTTATTAGCAGTTAAACCGTGTGCTCAACTAATAGGTTCATAATTCATAAAAACCCCCTTCTAAGCCCATATTCTGTGACGGTTGCCTATGGAATATTATATTGTGCGTGGCCCGACGCGCGCTTGGCCAGTGCGCGTGCACTTGGCCAGTGTTTCTCATTAACTACAATCTAGTTCAGTTGCTTAAACTTGCTATATAATTCAGTTTCAACATATCAGTAAAAATATCTACCTGCACCTTAATTGTACATACCAGAAAGTTTTTTTTCAACGTTTTAAATAGTGTTTAGAAAAATCTATTTTTTTTTATTTATCGCGTGCTGTATCATTTAAATTGGATTACTTTAAGAATTTAAAATTACTTTCAAATTGCGTAAGTATTGAAATTATATACGGAAATTAAAAAATATATATATAACCCTTATTTCGTCACTCGAAAACCGAATGAAATGAAATAAATAATGATAGTAAGAATATTTATATATTCAAGATATTCAAATATTTCAGGAAACTCAAAACAAACTGCAGATATTTACAGTTACCAAAAATATACATATAAAAATGCAGGTAGTGGCGAACAAAAGTATTTCGTTATTACAATATCAATTGTACTCCAATAGAATAAGCAAACCTCACTTTAGTAAAAACCTAGTAGATTTTTAATAGTCGGTACTTTTTTGAACATGATAAGCTCCACCTAAGGATGCTGCTTTGCATATCACATCTGTAATCTTTTTACAAAACAACTGTAAATCTGCAAAAATTATTGGTTTTTGAATTTTTTTAAGCTTTGAAATTATGTTATAGTAAATTGCGAGATGATATGAAGTATAAGAAGAGTATTTTTTTAACACTTTCATTTAATAACTAATAACCTAGATTATTTTCAAATTTCATATTTTACAGTTTGGGCTGCTTGGACGGCTTAATCCGTTTTTTGTCAAACGAGAGGACTTACTTTGAATATAGATATACAAAACATCTTCTTTTACCATTGACTATATCCAAACTTTACTTTTCAAAACTCGAATCGAGTCAATAGGGTAAATCTAATTCAATCCGATTAGTAATTGTAGCTTACTTTCACTACAATAATCTGATTGAAGAGTATTAATAATAGTACGGCCAAATTAAATTCAATATACAAATGGAAATGCCTCGTATTTCTGTCGAATAATGAAATCAACTTTATTTGGATCGACATACGTGTCGTTCGCTGCGTGCACGCGAACTAACACAGCGCGCCATCTGATCCGTCCAGATTCGCGATAAGCACACCCTTGGCCGAACTTTGGCCCCGAAAATAGAACAGCCCTCGTTGTGAGGGCGTGCTTAATCGACGGCCGATCGAATCGAATCGATTAAATATATGGGAAAAAGTGTCGCGATGCGTATCTATATTCCGAATAATCGGGTGGCATGTGGAGAATGGACGTACATATCATGTTTATTGGTCGGTCGTTACCGTTCTAATGCTGTTTCGTATACCGTCCATTAGAAATGACACGAGAATGTGATGTTCGTATGCGCATGATCACCGTACCACCGTATCCGGTACGGTACAAAGTTTCGTAACGGAATCTGATACGTGGGATGCTAATTGATCGTTGTGGTGTGTGACTGCATCATAACATAATTAAATATTAATTGAAATTAATTCAGAAAAATAATTGAGGATGCAATAAATTACATACCGCATCTATATACCGTTCGGTGTCCCGCTGTCGGCTGTCCCAAAACTCTACAATACCTTTATTGTGCCAGGTTTTGTCACTCTTCCGACAGTCTTTTGAGTTCAAATCGGATTGGCTTGGTCCTAAAGTCCCCTGCACTAGCGCAATGCGGCCTGGAGGCTGCCAACAACCTCGTAAACATGGTGATGACCACGTCCGCAACCGATTACTTAAAATGATCTCCAAGGCACAATACGAGCGATTAAATTTGACTTACTTAAAAACACGTTGGTCGATTCTCCCGCGGTCGTAATCAAATCCGGTATTCTTTACAGTTCCAAGATGACGCTTTTAATCACTGAACCATCATTTCTCCACTGTTACGTTCCTTTTACGTCTTATTATATATCTTTTTTTTTTCTTTTTGGTAATCAAATTTCTGTTCTTAATAAATATTTTGGCTCTGATGCTGCATCAAGATAATATTATAACCTAAAAAATGTATACACATATTGTTTAGGTTATGGAGATTACATATGTAAAAAAGAATTTTTTTTTTCACTGCGTCTATCCACATTGTCATTACATTAATTTCTTGTGTATAAGGGTTACTGTATTTACCAAATTACGGTTCATCACTTTCTTTAACAACTAATAGATGTATTCAAATCAAAACATCATGATGAACATTTGAAATTAAAGTTATTCAATTACAGTGAGAAGTTCCATCAATTTTGCGACACTTATTCATATAACATATGCTGTACACGACATGTCAATCACTGTGGTATGTCGCTGTAGAATTATTGCAAAAACTTTAATGTCTTCAAATCGGACTCGTCAATGGTCTTGGTGAAAACAAAAAAAAACTATCTTTTGAAAATAAAATACGTGTCCTACTTAGACAGAATAAGTAACATGGCATCAAGAAAACAGATTTAATAGATGGAGCACAAAATCAGAGTGTACAGCATTTCTTTTGGTTTATTGGAAGCATGTTTGGATGCCTCGCCACGATTTTTGAAAGATCTTTTTTATCGCAACTTTTGTGCGAATTTTGAAAACGATCCTCTCTTTGAGTAGTCTTCATGCATTAGGCAAAATGAAATATTTGCTCTTTGTTGAAGAGGAAAAACTTAAAACCTTCAATGTCTCAAACTCTTTTGTCTTTATAATTAATTGGACTACTAGACAGGTAATAAGGTTGGGACTATTTATCAGCGAACTGCTAAAGCTACGCGTTTGTTTGTGATTTTAAGTCTACTGTAGTCGAGCTGAATAAATAACGAAAAACGGAAATATAACGATTAAATATTTTATATTTATGAATAGCTTCGACGCCTAGCCATGTCACTACCGGTCGCCCAGAGATCGAAATTTGATAATAATTGGTTAATATTTTAAGGTCGAACGTTACTATTTGACTAAACAATACATTAAATTTGAATTTAAAAGTGGCTATAGGTGTCTAGTAATTATTATCAAGATATAATAACATTGATAATAGCTAGTGATATTACTATCATATAATACTAAAAAGAATAAATTAAGTAATCACAAAAACACGGACGCCTGGCAGATGTGAAACATAGTGTTTGTACAAGTAATATGCATTAAAGACAAGATTACGACAGGATAGCATAATGGAATAATGGAAAAATTATACATGACTATTTTCTTACAGAAAATTATGACTATTCAGTTAATAAACATTTATTTTCTTTAAATACAAAAATTCAATATTAATTTCAAGTTGCCACAACCTAATTTATTTCATCTGTGACTTCAGTAATAGTTATATTCGATGTTTCCTTTGACGGTATTAATAATTGATTGACAATAATTAATAATTGATTATTAATAATCAAAAATAAAATCATATTAGTCAAAATGTAGTAATGTGTATGATGTGGCGACGCGTCGCCATGTGTAAGCGACTGTGCGACTCCCTTCTCACTCGGTTCGATGGTGCTGTTTACTATAGTATACATTTTGACTATATATATATATATATACCCTAGTATAGGGTGGCAACTCGTCACCACGGCAAGCGTCGCCACGCCAACAATCCGGTTTACCCTGCGCCTATAGATGTTTCACATCAAAATTATAATACAGCTTTTATTTTATTAAGAGGGAAGTGAAAAGTTGAATATGGATTTTTCTGGACTAGACATAAGACATTTCCTATATTTTAACCGTGGTTCTACATTAAAATTCTGTTCTTTTTTGTATCACCAGATTAAAAGCGTGTTACATTTGACAGCAGGAGATAAAAATAGAAAATAAAAATACAGATGTAATCTAATTTGTTAATATATTTCTATGTATACGTAAGGTGTAAGTTTCTGATGGCGAAGTAAAAGGAAAAACATTTTTATTTCCTTAGTTCTGTATTTAGTTTAGAGCTAATATTATGAATTGCGTTGTATTAAGTTACAAGTTTGGGCTATACGTTGTGTTAAATTTCAAATTCAGAGATTCAATTGAAAGTTAGGTATTTTGAGCATTTACAATCGCTATTTTGATTAGATATCAGCTACGCTCCGCAGAGATTTCGCGTCCAATGATAAAATGAATTCTTAATTGTAGGTGTATATGAAGACGATGTAGGTGAGTAAGCAAGAGCATCGGCTTTATACAAGAAAGTATCGGGATCGATCCCGATCGCAGTCATAATCCTGACCACGTCATTTAAATTTCAATCTATTTCATTATATTGCATAATTTCCGTACATGTGCATGATAAACTCAGTATGAAATATACTCATTTCGAAACATTAATTCGTATTGTTCTTCCAGTCGCCCGAATATCCTCTTAGGTATACGTAGAGATATCCACGTAAAACTTAACGGCTGTATCGAGGATGCAATCAATCAGGTTTTTTTTCTTCTACTCTTGTACATTCGTTCATTCGTACATCTGAGACCGTTCATCTAGACGTAACTAACTTGAGCAATAAACTTCTGAATAAAGATTTACATTCAACGTCGACGATGGGGAAAACAAACTAACGCCTTCCAAAACTTTTTTGTTTACTTCTAAACTACTATTTTTATTTATATACAAATAAAGGAGAATAAGTCATTGAATTTTTTGCGTTTGCCTGATTATAGATTTTAATAACCTTGCGCCAAACTTGTGTTTTTTCTCTTATAAACTCAAATTAATAAGGCTTGAGAAATCGACTTTTTCGAGGAATTCATTCATTTTTAAAGTTACAAGTCTACTAACATTCCTTTTAATTTAGTAAAACAGCTTTTATATAGGAATATCGAGCAATGCATAATACATTATTGATATAGAAGTACCGTGTCTTATTAGAAACTTAGCAGTGATAATTAAGGCGCTATTTAAAACTTAGAGTCTTATACAGAATATCGATCGCTGCCCGCGTTCTGCCGGGAGGATGGATGCATGTAATTTTATTGTCAGAAATGTCAATAACTAACAACACGGTCTTCAATCTGTAAGGACCGGGTTAAATCTTAAGCACAGAAGAATTGGTTAAAAATTAAACCATGTGCTCTCAGTCTAGTATTACACAATATAAATCTGTCAGGTTCACATTATATGTCCATATATGTTATTTTCTTTTATTTTATGACAGTTATTATTTTTATGACTCACTGACCCCAATACTATAATTTGTAAAATTCATGTCTATTTGTCTTAGTGAAAATTTGCATGACATAACATCATGTAATTGCGCAAATAATAAGCTATATATGATTTCGATAAAGAGTTTGTTTTTTCGGTTGTTCGGGCTTATCTCCGTAACGGATAAAAAGATTTCGAACAAATTTTGAATAAAAGTAGATTACCTGCCTGAGTAACACATTTTATTTACATATTCTTCTATATAAATCTGTTCATTCTATTATGCCTCTATATAAAACCTTTTTTTTTAAATTTCGTGATAAACAATTTTCGTGATAGCATTTTTAACATTTGTCTGTCTATTTATCGTGTTTGATGACCTAAAAAAGGATTTGACCAATCTTGATCAAAATTAGCACACCGTGAGAACATGTGATTGCGCAAATGTTAGGCTATTATGATATTGATACACTGTACCGTAAACAAAAAAAAAATATGAATATTTTTGTATTTTTTTAGTATCCATATTCATTTGTTTTCATATTTGAAAGACCATGTGTGGGTGATAATCCTAGTGTATTTTTATATGATTAATAGGTTTTGTAATTATGTTATTTTATCTGTTGACATTTTTTTTAAAATAATACAATATTTCTTTTTATTTCTCTATACTAATTTAAAAAAGAGATAAGCTTTGTAAGTTCGTAAAATTTATTGTAGTGATTAATGGAACTGTGGTTATTCGATTTTAAAATTTCAGCCCTACATTATAGAAACCTACATTATTCCCACCGAACATTTTACAATTATTTTTAAGTACTATAGATTATTTTTAATTTTAATAAATACATGTGTTCAAAAAAATCACAATACTAGTAATTGAATTCGGAAAATTTAGCCTTCTGGTTAACTAATCGGCGCACACTGGCCAAACGGTTTGAAATAAAAAAAATAATACATATAACATTATTATTAACTCTTAATAGTTTTACAAAAAAATCCCGAGATACCATATACCAAAGTTTAATATTAAAGCGGCAGAGACGGTTTTTAAGTTAATAGCGAAAAAAGATGTCTAAAATCTATCAATTCTATCTATAAATCTATAAAATCTATTTTTCCGATTTAGTATCAAACTCAATCGAACACAATATTTAATCAATAAGGAGCAGTGGTGGCTCAGTGGTTAAGGACATAGGCTTCGGACTTGGAAGGTAACGGGTTCGATCCTGACCACGCATTAATTGACGAATGAGTTTTAAGTCTAGGCAACGCAAACTACACCCTCGGTGCATTGGTACCGTTCGTAGTCATAGTGTCGGTGAGAACGCTCATGTGTAACCCCCAGCTCGCGCTAGGCCAGCAAGGAGGGCTTATGGCACGAGCCCCTCAGTCTGAAATAAAAAGCTTGTGGGAGTGGGAGGGTGTGGCTCAATAGTGTTTCTAGACCCCAGCCCGCACTAGGCCAGCAAGGAGGGCTTATGGCATGAGCCCCTCAGTCTGAAATAGAAAGCTTGTGGGAGTGGGAAGGTGTGGCTCAATAGTGTTTATAGACCCCAGCCCGCACTAGGCCAGCAAGGAGGGCTTATGGCATGAGCCCCTCAGTCTGAAATAAGAAGCTCGTGGGAGTGGGAGGGTGTGGCTCAATAGTGTTTCTAGACCCCAGCCCGCACTAGGCCAGCAATGAGGGCTTATGGCATGAGCCCCTCAGTCTGAAATAAAAAGCATGTAGGAGTGGGAGGGTGTGGCTCAATAGTGTTTCTAGACCCCAGCCCGCACTAGGCCAGCGGGAGGGCTTATGGCATAAGCCCCTCAGTCTGAAATAAAAAGCTTGTGAGAGCGGGAGGGTGTCGCTCAATAGTGTTTCTAGACCCTAGCCCGCATTAGACCAGCGAGGAGGGCTTATGGCATAAGCCCCTCCGTCTGAAATAAAAAGCTTGTAGGAGCGGGAGGGTGTGGCTCAATAGTGTTTCTAGACCCCAGCCCGCACTAGGCCAGCGGGGAGGGCTTATGGCATAAGCCTCTCAGTCTGAAATAAAAAGCTTGTGGGAGCGGGAGGGTGTCGCTCAATACTGTTTCTAGCCCCCAGCCCGCATTAGATCAGCGGGGAAGCCTTATGGCACGAGCCCCTCAGTCTGAAATAAGAAGCCTGTGGGAGCGGGAGGTTGTGGCTTTAATCTGGAGTAAATAGTGCCTGATAACGATAATGAATATGGAAATTTCATGGTTAAAGAGTTAGTTTTTGCAGCATACCAATTGATAGAATAGTTAATTGCATAGAGTGAAATGAAAAGAATAAGTTTATAATTGAAGAAAGACAATTCATTGAACGCAAGATCTCTGAAACTACGCTCCCGATATAAATGAAATTTTGTCATAAAATGATTTTGTATAATGTAAAGCGTGTTTTATGTGTTTAAATTATTCGTTATTACAAACGAATAATTTTTGGGAATTTACCTTTTGTGGAAGAAAAAGTTGGTTGACTTTTAAATGAAACTTTTTACGGAGCGAGGTACGATTATGAAATTAGATGTATATATTACTTTATATCAAATTCATATAAATATTACTGTATACTACCAACTTTAGGTAAGACGCGACTTACGCAATTAAGCGGATCGTCGTCTTTGCGTGCCTGAATCATTCATCCTATTACTATAAAAGTGGTTGATACATTGTACTCGCAAACGGGAATGTTTCTGGAAAAAAAAAGCGGAATTATCCCTGATTTCGTCTACATATATGTTCTATTGAACAGGTTCTAAAAATTCTTTCGGTAATAAGACGCTCCATTAATAAAAACGGATTATTAATATTTTACCTTGGATTCATCCGCATATTTAATCCTTTAGAACTTCTAAAAACTCTTTCACTCATAAAAAGCTACACTATCCCCCAATAAGTCAGTCAAAATTTTATTTGATACTACCATTTGCTTCGGTTTTGTTGTTTCGGAACAGTAACTGGTAATAGAATCAAAATGCAAGCGAGACAAGGAGCAGTATCGATAAGCGACACCGGATAGCATAAAATTTAAAACGAGATTAAGGTCGAAATCAAAAGTGTGACCGGAATCCGAATAAGGAGCATTAGCGAAATAAGAATTAACAGTGGGACCGGAGCGAATGCGGGACGAATTGGCATCGAGGACAGGACCGGGATCAGAATCGAGAACAGAATAGCAATCGGGTTCATGGTTTAGAGCGTGATGTCGATATACAAGATGAAGAATTTCATTCTCCGCCCACGTCGGTGAAAGCGCGGAAGGAAGCTAATAAAGGTGAATAATTTCAGTATGATGAAATTCATAAATTTACATTTTTATGGGAACGTCTTCAATCTTACAGCTGTGACCAACCAACATCATGGCATCGTCTTATGTTCTTATTTAACGCGCTCTAATACAGGCTGGTGAGTACACTCGTCGGCGTTAATTCACGCCGACACATGCGCCCTGACTGTTTCCGCATCGAATTTTCAATTCAAATTTTATACGAATTGGTCCAAATTATCCGCGAGCTTTAATATCTTCCCGACTAATTTTGCGTCACGATAAGCTGTTACGCGCGTCGTCGTCCGTGAAGAGGTCGCTGCGAGCTTTTGCATTATGAACTTTCTTAAATCTATTACAACTTGTAACCTATGAGTCGTTGGACTTTTTATGGCTTTTAAGCTGTATCGTCAGTCTAATGGCATAGTTCAAATTATTTTATTAGAATATGATATTAAAATTTTTTTTTGTTGGAAAATTGTTGAAAGTTTTTGAACCTGAATTTATATTATAGACACATTACACACACACACACACACATTGGTCTGTGTGAGCGTTTATGTGTATCTAAAACCCTGAACCCACATTTTGAAATTTACTGTATAGTAAAAGTTCTAAAATGTGGGTTGTTTTAAAACAGTTTATAAGAATTATTTATATGTATTGAAATAATCTGCACATTTACAGTAGATATTTAACTGACCCTTGATGGTAAATCAATAAGACCTACTACTTGATCTCTTTGCTAACCATAAAGTGCTTTCCTATAAGGCAAATACTGTATAAGAAATGTAATTGTAAAGAAATATTATTGACGCACAATTACTAATTGAAAA